>CM026286.1:8994984-9245579 GCA_014851415.1 Cnaphalocrocis medinalis
TATTTCACAAATTTTCTTAAAAACTTTTATAGGTTTTTTACGGTAGCTGCATTTGACATTCATAAATGTTATAAGGACTTAAATTGAATAAAGAATATTTCTATTTCGATTTCTATTTCTATATCTTTCAACAACTTTTTTAGCGACTAGTGGCCCGCCCTCACTTCGCTTCGGGACCGTAATTCAGAAACGAACCAATAGATGGCGCTATGTCCAATTACATCGTGCAAGCGTTTCGTGTTTTCGGTTTACCTATAAGCCTTGTCGTTGTTATAGAAGTTATCTCTTTATTAATAGTATAGATAAGACCGCCGATATTGTATTTGTAAATTATCTTTAGCGTTTAGTTTTGTAATGTGTTGTGCAATAAAGAGAAATCTATCTATTTATCTTCTCTTCTTGCAAGTTTTATATAAAAGCGACTTTTTCCTTTTTTTCTGGAGAAGGCAGGAGGCTAGTGCCTACTTTCCCTTGGATGATAAGGCGTTGAACTCAGTTTACCGTCTGTAATTTCATATTCAGTAAAGAGGCACAAAAATGAATGCGCCAGCTCCCGGTAAACACATAAATTAATTATTTACTCGCTCCTAGCTCACTACGAGCCTCGCAAGAGAAAATAAATCAGAAAGTACCTCCTATGCTTTTGAATTTTTAGAGGCCCGTACCACAAATAACACAATTACATAGAAAGTAGACTGCCCACTAAGAGCTAAAAACGTGTCATGTACTCACGCATGCGCACTAACGGGGAAATACGCCTTTTCGAGCACATTAATCCTAGCCTATGACATAAGATTGTCATTAGTCTGTGGTAGAGGCCGCGCGCTCATGCACTCATGCCCCACATAGGAAATCTTGTAACGAGTCCTCAAGAGCTTTTAATGTCAGTGTGCAGATATATCGATAGCTTACATAAAATTTATCGATACTTTAATAAAAGTAAAAAAGTACTTGCGTAGAATAGGCACGTACCTAATCCGCATAATAAATTAAGATTAAGGTAGAACCTACAATTATAATTGATAATTGAGTTAGCGATAAATGTACAACACAAGAAAGAACAACACATGCGACAAAGAAAGGGTTTTTTTTACTTAACGTCGTAAGGCCCATAACCCTTTTAAAAGGCATAAAACAATTGCTTTCCCATTGTATCTGCTGTCTGGGCATTACGACGTTAAATATCATCTTAATTCTTGCGAGACAAAGAACTTGAAAAATAAACATCGACAAATTTTCGTCGGTTATTCATTCATTCATTCAACACTAGATTACATGTCGTAGTAAATGTAAACATACCTACATCATTACCTCAATTTTGTTTCATGTGAGTAAACAAAAACACTACTTGTCACGTAATTGGATGTTTTGGGAACATTTTATTGCGGTTAAGTATCTAGTATGTAGTAGGTATATTCAAAGTTCATATACCTTACCTTTAGTGTTTTGACCTCCAGAAAAATGAGCTCTTCGGATAATTTGATTGCTTCTTGTTCATAGAATCTAACTCCGTGGTCGTCAAACTGCGGCCCGCGGTAAAGTTGATTTCTTATTAATAGTCAACTACATACCTACCTATACTACCGATACTTATGCCATAATCATGAACAAAATCAATTTCCAACATTGTGTTTGAATCCGGAGACGATTACTAACGATAGGTACGATAGCCTGCCGCACACACTCGTCGCGCGCGTCGCTCACCTACGATTGCGAGCGAGCCGAGCCGACACGCGAGACCACGGCACATAGACATGCGGGCGCGTGCGACGAGCGGGGAGCGCACTCCCCGCGCTCCCCGCTCGCCGCCCGCGCTGATACACCGACCGCGCACGAGCCGCGCGCGATCTATTTCATTTGTTTTAACGCACAAGACCAGACATTTTCTGCTTCATCGAATGCGCTTTTGGTATTTTACCTGGTATAATGGCGGGAGTATCATCTAAATGTGCTACTAAAAGGAAGATAACTGACGAAAATAGAAGTTTTCAAGAAAAATGGGAGGAAGAATTTTGTTTCATAAGTGGATTTAAGGAAGGTACTGCTATTTGTTTAATATGTCGGGAAACTGTCGTCGGCATTAAGCGATACAATTTATTTCGCCATTACACAAGTAAGCATAGTTCATTTACCGAAGCTTTCCCTTTAGAAACGATTGAAAGAAAGAATAAAATAATTCATTTAAAATCGTCAATTCATCGTCAACAAAACCTAATGACAGCAGTTGGGCAGAATGAGGCTATTACAAAAGCATCATTCCAAGTGTGTAACATTCTTGCGAAACGAATGAAACCTTTTACCGATGCTGAATTGATGAAAGAGTGTATGGTAACTGTTTCTCAAACGTTATTTCAAAATTTTTCAAATAGTAAGCAAATAATGGCACAAGTTAATAAGCTTACACTTTCTGAATCCACCTGTCGCCGCCGTGTTGAGGATATTTCGAAACATTTGTTTGAGGCAGTAATTGACAAACTACAAAACTGTAAATACTTTAGTCTTGCTTGCGATTCCAGTACGGATATAACTTCTATGTCTCAATGCTCGTTATTTGTTAGGTATTGCACTATGGATGGAATCATAGAAGAAGATTTCTTAGCAGTGATTACCATGAAGGGTCATACGAAAGGTTGTGACTTTATGGAGGTTTTAAAAGAATTTGTAGAAAAATACGGAATACCTGTTAATAAGTTGATATCAGTGTGTACCGATGGTTGCCCGTCAATGGTGGGTGCAAATAACGGTTTGATCGCTTTAATGAAAAAAGAATGGAATTTACCTAATTTACTGCCCATTCATTGCTTGCTGCATCAAGAAACTTTGGCTTGTAAAATTTCGAATAACGTATTAAAAGACGTAATGAATACAATTGTAAACATTATAAATTTTATTCGCGCGCGCGAACTTAACCATCGAAAATTCAAAACCCTTCTTGAAGAATTGCAAGCTAATTATGACGATGTTATCTTACATACAGCCGTCAGATGGTTAAGCAAGGGAAGAGTATTAGAACGGTTCTTTCATTTGAAGCACGAAATAATACTTTTTTTGCAACAAAGTGGTAAAGAATACCCTCAACTACAGCAAAATAACTGGTGGACACTAGCGGCTTTTTTGACCGATATTACTATGAAATTCAACAGTCTTAATTTAGAGATGCAAGGACCTAACAAAATAATTGGGCAAATGACAAATAAAGTATTTGCATTTGAAGACAAACTACGATTATACATACACGAACTCGAAGCAGGAGATTTTTCAAATTTTTCAACCATTGCTAGTCTGCAATCCGAAGTTTCTGTTATCGACAGTACTATTCAACAAGATTTGATATCCTATTTGAAAGAATATCTGAGAGAAATACAAAATAGATTTGACGATGTGCGAAAGATTAAGAACTGCTTTATACTTGTGGAGAATCCTTGGCATGTCGAAAACGAAGACATGCAATTGTTTGGCCAGTTTGGATTTTCCAAAAACCAGTTAACGAACGAAATCATTGACTTAAAGCACGACACCCAATTGAAAGCTACTTTCATTGAACACCGTGAAAAGCAGCAGTACTATGATTTTTGGAAAAATGTTCCTAGTCAGTATAAATCTTTAAAAGACTGCGCACAATTCATTTTAACAATATTTTCTTCAACATATCTCTGTGAAGCTTCCTTTTCGAAAATGAACTTTTTAAAAAATAAATGCCGAAATCGTCTTTCCACTCATTTAGACGATACAATGAGGATTGCATGCAGTCCAAAAGATGCCGATATTACTGAAATAATAAAAAAAATTCAACACCATAATTTCTAATAACGAGTATAAAACAGTATTTTTTTATGTTGAATTTTGTAATAAATATTATTGTGATGAATGTACTTTTTTTTAGAAAAAGTAAAAGAACTAAAACCCAACTACGACAAAAAACGACGCTAAAAAGTATAAAACAAGCCTTCGTTGTATTTAAGTACAATAATGTCATACAATACTATTCTGAAGTATGCAATATTCACTATGTAGAGATAAATTTTCATGTTTGGAAATCCGCAGTCACACGTTGTCAAAGTGGTACGGTAGATATGTAACGTGTGACTACGCCTTTCCAAACATGAAAATTTATCTCTACATAGTGAATATTGCCTAATTAAGAATAGTTTTGTATGACATTATTGTAAATTGACAACGAAGGCTTGTTTTATACTTTTTTAGAGTTGTTTTTTGTCGTAGTTGGGTTTTAGTTTTTTTACTTTTTTTATTTGTACTATTTTGATGACCAAGTGCTTGTAATAATATATAATACATTCAAAATGTACAAGTCAAGCGCTTTCAAATGATACCAAACACGGCATATTTATCATAACTTTATTTTTTTACTAGAGGGCGAGTCCGCTAGAGGCGCCACATTAGATTTTCTGAAACCTCATATAGCCTATCTATAACCAGCGGACAATTAAGACGCTTATAATGATATGTCATTTGTCGAATTCTGATAAGTAGTTTAGAAGTTAAGTGGAAACAGATGAACATACATACATAGCCTGTCAAAATCATAACCCTCCTTTTGCTTTGCCGTAGTCGGGTAATTAAAATTATCCGATGTCCTTTCCTGCAACTCAAACTACATCTGTATCAAATTACATGTAAATCGGTTCAGTGGATTTTGAGTAGAGAAGTAACAAACATACATTTTTTTTATGATATAGGTGGCAGACGAGCCGACGGAACACCTGATGGTAAGCGATACCTGATGAATAGTGTGGATGTAGGATTACTATGGATAAAACGCCTCCTCATATACTGCGGCCCGGGCCCTGATGCTCACGTCGTATGTGCGGCCCTTGAACATTAAAGTGTGACGACCGCTGATCTAACTACTTGTACGAATGACTATACAATATAGGTACGTATGTATTCGAATATTTTTAGGGCCTGTTTCACAATGTGAATATAAAGCCACCCGCGGGAAGGGGATAAAAGGTTGGCACCGCACTTGTAACTCCACTGGTGTTGCAGGTGTCCATGAGCGGCGGCAATTGCTTACCATCAGGTGATCCGCCTGCTCGTCTGCTACCTATTACATAAAAAAAAGCGTAATTTCTATCCCATAAAAGCAACATACTTGTCAAAAAGGCAAAAACTCGCAACTTAGTTGTTCTACCGTAAAAAGATGTGGGATCCATGTAATACCAAGTCGGTTATTAATTTATTCAGTCTTTGACGTTAATAACGTTTTAAATAAATATATTGACAGTCGTGAAACGCAATCACTTTAAGGTAATGAAGTAGCAAAAAGCTTATTATACATATATAACGCTTATATATAAGCTTATATATATTATTTGACAACCTCTTTGGCGGCGTGTGTGGCGGCGGCAATTGCTTACCATCAGGTGATCCGCCTGCTCGTCTGCTACCTATCACATAAAAAAATGATTAAAACAGGTTCGTGAACCCAATGCGTGAAACTTAATATATTTCTTGGAAAACTCAAAACACAACAGACTACGCTCATTATTACATTTACATTGTAGATTAACATAATATGCGTAAACACGTTTAGTCTGTTAGTCCTAAACATGTTTACAAGAATTCATTACACAGGTCGCTTGGTTGTTTCAAAATTAGATTCCCTATTAATAGTAACAAAATCAAATATTTTCGAGATAAACTTGAACAAAGAGATAACTTCTATAGACAACGACAAGGCTTATAGGTAAACCGAAAATACGAAACGCTTGCGCGATGTAATTCACCACAGCGCCATCTATTGGTTCATTCCTGAATTACGGTTCCGGAGCGAAGTGAGGGCGGGCCACTAGTTTAAAATAAAATCTTTCTCAAATAATGTTAGTAAAGTTAGCCGTTACAATAAAAGAAGTTACTCGTAGTTAGTAAAATTACAGGTTTCATGTAGTGCCCTCACCCTTTGCCAATCATGGAGCGCAGGGGGCTTAGTGAGAATTCCTTGGACTGACATTTTACAAGAAGCACCCAAAAAAAGACTGATAGACAGCTAGCTTCAATAATCTTATGTTCCTTCGAACACTAGGTACATATTCATGTACAAACATTTAAGCTAGGTCGATCCATTTCACCCATTCCCTAAAAAGGTCAGAAAAAAGAGGTGTGATAACATAAGCATAGAAATGCAGGATAGAAGATAAAAGTAGCAATATAGGAGAGGTATACATACATAGAAATATTCAAAAGTTATTGTAGGTAATATCCGAAACCAATCGCCAAGTAATGTAAAGGGTCTCATATTCCTTTAGTAGGCATCTATTGCTTATATTTTGCACCCTACCTTTGATCCGCTAGTTCATATAAGTACTTTTTACTCTTCTAACACAATTTCAAATTGTCCAAGTGTTGTTAAGTAGCCGATTGAAGTAAACCAAAAAAAATGTGTTAAAATATTTCCTTAATTGACATCGGCTCTCATTTAGTAACAAAGTTCAAAACAGCTAGGTAATTTCCTTTATCTAATTACCTTGTCAAGTCAATCTAAATAACGAAAACGTCTGATCTTTACATAATTTCAATTACAAAATTGCTAATAAGTACGAAGCTCAAAGAGAAAACGCGTTGCACTCATTAATTTGTTTAATCTAGATCTAATTTAAAGCTAATGAATATTTACTTAACCCACATAGGAAATCTTGTACGAGTCCTCAAGAGCTTTTAATGTCAGTGTGCGATAGCTTACATAAAATTTTATCGATACTTTAATAAAAGTACTTGCGTAGAATAGGCACGTTATCCCCATAATAAATTAAGATTAAGGTACAACCTACAATTATAATTGACAACATTTCAAAATTTCTAAGCCCTAAAAAAAAAATACCATTTCTTTGTTTTCTTCTCCTGATATCGAGACTTTATCAAAATATTTTTTATATTGCTTATTTACTGAGAAAAAAAATTAAAACTGAAAACTGAAAAATGACGTCATACTTACTGAAGAATGAAATATTTCCTTTGCCTATACCTTTTCCATTGCTAAAACTGATAATATCTGTGAATTAACTGTCATGTGTCTTCAGTGACATTTGTAAAAATAATTCCTCGTACCCATTACAATTCTCATAAATTCTTATTTATAATCGTTTACAATAAAGAAACTATTGCGTATGCGCCAATGAAGGATCCGAAATATTGTTGTGTCCCTATCTGCACGAACAGTTATATTCCTGCTCCGGAGAAATCCTTTTTTTCATTGCCAGTGTCTACGAAGTAAGAATGGTGCAATGCATTAGTTATTAAGATATTAACTGTTCTCTGCGTGTTTTGTACTTAGAAAATTAATGAAGACGGAGAAAGGACGGGTCAAATTGAAAGCTAGATTGCTATCGTAAATTCATAGGTGTATAATTATTAAAATTCAATAAATAAGATTTACATAGTAGGTACTTAGTTATTTATTTACACAAGGTTAATAAAAAATATGAAACATTCTACATCTTTTATTTTGCACTCTATAATTTTTTGAAACATAATTTTTCCAAAATACCTAAGCAGCATCTATTATTTTTTTAACACAGAGCTCATCATAGTCAGCCAGAACTTATGTATCAGCACTGGACGGTACACAAATCGACCTCTCGCTTTAAGGGGCTATACGAATGAAACTAGCGCCGCCAACCTATTTGCACTGATTGTGGCGAAAATACGATAATTTGTAAGAAAGCAAAACATTACAGACTTAGATAAAAGTAAATTGAATTTTTCAAGATGCAATTCAATTTATAAAACACGCGACAAGTAACCTTAATGTCAATTATTGCTAAAAGTGGCCGTTTTTAGCAATAATTAACTTTATTGTTACTTGTCGCGTGTTAGAAATATTGTATTGCATCTTGAAAAATCCAATTTACTTGGATCTAAGCCTGTAATGTTTTATTTTCTTCAAAAATAACGTATTTTCGCCACAATCAGTGTAAATAGGTTGGCGGCGCTAGTTTCATTCGTGTAGCCCCTTAATTCTACGTATCCTACCGCGCCGTGTCTACGTAGGCTTCCCGCGAAGCAAGTAATGCTTTAGCACTACGTAGTTCAGCAACGTTGTAGCAGTCGTTCTCTTGCATGAACTCCAGTAACATTAGATAGTTTACTCTTGGCAAGTTTCTACTATCAGCAACTTGAAATCCGTCGGAAACTTTCATTTTATTTAAATAGTATGGGAAAAAGGGAGGTTATAATTCTATGACAGACAGATGCAAGACATAAAATGAAATTGTCAATGTAACTTTTATTGACGGTTTTTTTAATAGGTAAAGGAAATAACTGTATTCCTCAGTAAGTATGACGTAATTTGGCGCTTACGTCTGTTTAGAATACGAAGGATTAAAATATGTTTTTTAGGTATCTTATAAACATAATTTCGAAAAAACAAAAAATATGGGTCGCTTTATTTTATATCTACTTTCATATAAAACAATAATATAGACATGCAAAAATTATGAAATGTTGTCAATTGATAATTGAGTTAGCGATAAATGTACAACACAAGAAAGAACAACACATACAGCAAAGAAAGGGTTTTTTTTACTTAACGTCGTAAGGCCCATAACCCTTTTAAAAGGCATAAAACAATTGATTTCCCATTGTGTCTGCTGTTTGAGCGTTACGACGTTAAATATTATCTTAATTCTTTCGAGACAAAGAACTTGAAAAATAAACATCGACAAATTTTCGTCGGTTATTCAATAGTAACATACAACACTAGATTACATGTCGTAGTAAATGTAAACATACCTACATCATTACCTCAATTTTGTTTCATGTGAGTAAACAAAAACACTACTTGTAACGTAATTAGATGTTTTGGGAACATTTTATTGCGGTTGAGTATGTAGGTATATTCAAAGTTCATATACCTTACCTTTAGTGTTTTGACCTCCAGAAGAATGAGCTCTTAGGATAATTTGATTGCTTCTTGTTCATAGAATCTACTTGTACGAATGACTACAATATAGGTACGTATGTATTGTATATACCTAAATGTGATCGAATATTTTTAGGGCCTGTTTTATAATCCATACTAATATTATAAATGCGAAAGTAACTCTGTCTGTCTGTCTGTCTGTTACTCTTTCACGCCAAAACTACTGAACGGATTTAAATGAAATTTGGTATACAGATGGTCTAGACCCTGAGAAAGGACATAGGCTACTTTTTATTGCAAAAAAGGGGTTGTAAGGGGTTAAAAGTGGGGTAAAAAGTTACTTTTCCACGCGGACGAAGTCGCGGGCGGCCGCTAGTGTGAAGATAAAGCGTAATTTCTATCCCATAAAAGCAACATAATTGTCAAAAAGGCAAAGTCTCGCAACTCAATTGTTCTACCGTAAAAAGTTGTGAGATCCATGTAATACCAAGTTGGTTATTAATTTATTCAGTTTTTAACGTTAATAACGTTTTAAATAAATATTTATTGACAGTCGTGAAACGCAATCACTTTAAGGTAGTGAAGTAGCAAAAAGCTAATACACATATATAAGCTTATATATATTATTTTGTCGACCCGTTGCGCAATGGTTTGAGCGCCGGCTGAGACGCAAGGGTCGCGGGTTCGATTCCCGCACCAACACAAATGTTTGTTGATGAAACAGACATTTGTGTTGGGTCTGGGTGTTTGTGGTTCCTTCGTTGTTTCTGGTTTCCATAGTACAAGGGAAAACCTTAGTTTGAGACCAGGACAATGTACGTGATGTTGTCTCAATTTATTTTATTTATTTATATATAAGTTATCCATATAATTACCAAATAGATCGTTAATAGCGCAAACGCCGACAGCCGAAAAATCACCTAATTGTAAGCGGATGGTAAACCAACACCAGTGGAGTCACAACTTCCCCCCCAATTGACAACATTTCAAAATTTCTAAGCCCTAAAATAAAAAATACCATTTCTTTGTTTTCTTCTCCTGATATCGAGAATATATCAAAATATTTTTTATATTGCTTATTTACTGAGAAAAAAAATTATAACTGAAAACTGAAAAATGACGTCATACTTACACTGAAGAATGAAATATTTCCTTTGCCTATACCTTCTCCATTGCTAAAACTGATAATATCTGTGAATTAACTGTCATGTGTCTTCAGTGACATTTGTAAAAATAATTCCTCGTACTCATTACAATTCTCATAAATTCTCATTTATAATCGTTTACAACAAAGAAACTATTGCGTATGTGCCAATGAAGGATCCGAAATATTGTTGTGTCCCTATCTGCACGAACAATTCTATTCATGCTCCGGAGAAATCCTTTTTTTCATTGCCAGTGTCTACGAAGTAAGAATGGTGCAATGCATTGGTTATTAAGAAATTAACTGTTCTCTGCGTGTTTTGTACTTAGAAAATTAATGAAGACGGTGAAAGGACGGGTCAAATTGAAAGCTAGATTGCCATCGTAGATTCATAGGTGTATAATTATTAAAATTCAATAAATAAGCTTCACATAGGTAGGTACTTAAGTAGTTATTTATTTACACAAGGTTAATAAAAAATATGAAACATTTTACATCTTTTATTTTGCACTCTATACTTTTTTGAAACATATAATTTTTCCAAAATACCTAAGCAGCATCTATTATTTTTTTAACACAGAGCTCATCATAGTCAGCCAGAACTTATGTATCAGCACTGGACGGTACACAAATGGACCTCTCGCTTTAATTCTACGTATCCCACCGCAGTGTCTACGTAGGCTTCCCGCAAAGCAAGTAATGCTTTAGCACTACGTAGTTCAGCAACGTTGTAGCAGTCGTTCTCTTGCATGAACTCCAGTAACATTAGATAGTTTACTCTTGGCAAGTTTCTACTATCAGCAACTTGAAATCCGTCGGAAACTTTCATTTTATTTAAATAGTATGGGAAAAAGGGAGGTTATAATTCTATGACAGACAGATGCAAGACATAAAATGAAATTGTCAATAGTTGTCATGTATTCCTCAGTAAGCACAGAGTATATTGTATCTCAGTAAGTATGACGTAATTTGGCGCTTACGTCTGTTTAGAATACGAAGGATTAAAATATGTTTTTTAGGTATCTTATAAACATAATTTCGAAAAAACAAAAAATATGGGTCGCTTTATTTTATATCTACTTTCATATAAAACAATAATATAGACATGCAAAAATTATGAAATGTTGTCAATTGGGTGTCCAATTCTGTCACTCACTCGGTAGAACACAGTGCAAGTACTCTTTCGCGCTGCTTTCTGTGAGGTCGTGGTATCACTCCCGCTGAGCCGGTTGCTTCCACGGTAAAATGGAAAAAGAAGACATACCCTGCTGTGTCTACCACAGATAACCTTTTAGCTACAATATTTCTAAATTCAAAAAGTAAACTGAATCTCCAGAATCTGGAAAAATCAACTGAACTTTAAAGATTAAGAGAAGAAGTTCTAAACATGTTCTCATTAAAGGCCTACAAACTAAAACAATAAACTCATTATTACGTTTCATAAGACTTATTTTTGATTCTCCTTGAATATTTAATGGAGTGCGCGCAATTTGCAATGACTTTCCTAAAGGTTTAAATACTGGCCATTACAGGGTTTTTTACAATAATCGACTTTTATAAGTCGATTATATCCTCGAAAAAAATTTGCTCAAAATTATCTAGAAAATTGTTAGGTCATTAAGCGAATGATCAGGCTTTTTCGTTGATCCCTGGAAAATCTAGATTCAAGTTAAGCGTAAAGACCTTTCCGCTCGTTTATGGTATTTTTATTGGCTGTCTTAGCTTTTCCGCTAGTATTTTTTTAGTATAGTGTTATTTGATATTATATTTTTATAATATTACTAGTGGCCCGCCCTCACTTCGCTTCGGGACCGTAATTCAGAAATGAGCCAATAGATGGCGATGTGTCCAATTACATCGCGCAAGCTTTTCGTGTTTTCGGTTTATGTATAAGCCTTGTCTTTGTCTATAGAAGTTATCTCTTTACAAATAGTATAGGAGAAGATATAGAAGATAGAAGATTACAATTCTGTTTTAATGTTATTTCTAGAATAAAAACGTTTACCATATGAAATGTTTTATTTTTAATTTATCTCGAATAAAGAAAAACAAGGATAGGACAGTTATATTTTGTTAAATTTGCATACATCCACCTATTATGGAAATTCGCTTGAAACTTAATCGTGTAGACGTGTACCTACTTATACTTTATATTCAAAAGTATTAATGGGTATTTAATATAAGTAAACATTTAAAAATAAAGTAAGGTAGTAAAAATTACATAAGGAAAATACTATAAGAATATGATAAAAGGGAACGAAAAAAGGTGTTGGGTTTTACTGAGATCGACAAAAAGCCCTTTAGCCTTGTAGCATTTTCAAAGTAACTTTGTGCAAAAATCGTAAAGATAGATAATCTTAATACTCGTAGTGACGTTTGGTTTGTTAAGGAAATTCTTCGATTGTGTACCCAATAATTTGTTATTCTCTAAACAATTGGGTATTTGACTAAAATTGTTTTATGTGTTTAATCAAAACACGCAAATCAATTTAAGCAACATCGTTGAAAGAATCACTTGATTCTCATTTAAATTACCTGAGATATCACAACTTTAAGAGCATATATTTTGGGCAAGCCCAAAAACGCTCTATACAAATGGCCATTGAATTGTGACGTCACAACTCAAACTTCTGTGTGCGCGTCTAGTAAGTTTTTTTTGGTAGCTATATCAAAAAAGTAAATGGTTTTATAATAAAAGTTGGTGGAAAATGTACGGGTAGTTCAATGATATAATATATATTTTTTTAAATTTTATACTTTATAAATGGACTTGCCAATGAAACTTTGAATGCTCACAAAACCTGGTAGACGTTATATTTTTAACTGAAAATGTTGGCCATTGGTTCTTATCTACCAATATTTTGATAGAGTATCAATATTTTTTACTATATCGAGATTAGTCAAATACCCAATTGCTGGATAATGATTAAAACAAGTAGCCAAAAATATACCTTGCTGCAAGTGCTCCTTATTCCTATCTTCTATCTATACTATTAATAAAGAGGTAACGCCTCGGTCTGTGACTGACTGACTGACTGATCTATCAACGCACAGCCAAAACTACTGGACCTAAAATCGTGAAATTTGAAACATAGGTAGTTTTTACTATGTAGGCGCGCACTAAGAAGGGGTTTTGCGAAATTCACCCCCTAAAGGGGTGAAAGGGGGGGTTTTACGTTAGTATGAAAGTCTTTCAATTTTGATGTTAGAGATTTGAAAATATGGATTATGGTTGTTTATCAAAAATAAAAATTGACCTGTTTTAGTTTTTTTTTTAAATTTAAGCCATAAAGGGGTGAAATGGGGGTTAAAACAATGTATGGGAGATTTATTATTTTTAAAGCTAGAGTCTTGAAAATTGGTATTTGGGTTTTCCATACAAATTAAATGAAAGTGATTTCAGCATTTTTTTTTCTTCAGCTTACAAAGGGGTGAAAGGGGGTTAAAACGTCGTATGGAAAATTCGTCATTTTTAAAGCTAGAGCTTTGAAAATTGGTATTTGGGCTTTGCATGCAAATGTAAAGAAATTGAATTCGGCATTTTTTTCTTCAACCTAAAAAGGGGAGAAAGGGGGATAAAACGCCGTATTGTCAATTTTAAAGCTAGATTCTTGAAACTTGGTATTTGGGCTTTGCATACAAATGTAATGAAAGTGAATTCGTAATTTTTTTCTTCAACCTAAAAAGGGGGGAAAAGGGGGTTGAAACGAAGTATTGTCATTTTTTGAAGCTAGAATCTTGAAAATTGGTAGGTACCTATTTAGGCTTTGCATAGAAATTTTATAAAAGTCCCCCCCTATAGAGATTGAGATTCCTTCATTATGGTTTACGATCACCAAAATTATCAATCCTATAAGTATCAGTAAAATTTATTTTCTAATTACTTTGATTGTTGTGAATTCTACTTCGTTCAAAAAATTAAAATACCGAAGCGAAGCGAGGGCGGGCCACTAGTTACTTATAAAGAGGTACATATTATTACAACACTATCGCAATGTAATCGAACCCAACGCCATCTATTGACATAATTCGGAACTAATTAGAATCTGAAACAAAGCAAGGTTGGATCACACTAATAACCAAAGATAGATAGCTCAACCACAAAATAACTACACACAGAAAGTAGACTGCCCACTAAGAGCTAAAAATATGTCATGTACTTACGCATGCGCACTATCGGGCAAAAACGCCTTTTCGACCACATTAATCCTAACTTATGACATAAGATTGTCAATCTGTCGAGGTCTATGGTAGAGGCCGCGCGTTTATGTACTCATGCCGGGCAACAACCCAAGTATATGTCAACGAACTCTTCTAAATTCAAAATCAGGTCAAAGTCTAACTTCTGTGTGTAATTATTTTGTGGCTCAACGTTCAGTTCAAAACAATATATTGTTACCCATATAATATAGATACACTTATCTCTTTGTCTTCAGCCATTCAGAGCTTAATTTTAATCTACTTATGGTTGACACATGTGTGTAGAGCCCCTTATCTCCGTGTGCACTTTGAGACCTTCAACCCTTAATTAACCCACTGGGGTGAGTGGGTTAAACCCACACGGATACTGGAGTCATTTTACTCCCGTTTTACACTCGTTTAACAATGTATAATTCCATTGTTTAAGGATCATTATCTTCTACATAAATATTTTCTATCTTCTATACTATTTATAAAGAGATAACTTCTATAGACAACGACAAGGCTTATAGGTAAACCGAAAACACGAAACGCTTGCGCGATGTAATTTAACACAGCGCCATCTATAAGTTCATTGTGAATTACGGTCCCGAAGCGAAGTGAGGGCGGGCCACTATACATATATAAAAGACAACAAAGTAAACACAGTGCTAAACACATGTACTACATCCAGACACTGAACAAACAGATGAATGTTTGTTCGAACATACGACCGTTGGCGTATGTATGAGGCAGGGTTTTCTAGTTTAAGAGACCAGACTCAATTGGCTGATACATTTATAAATATTTACAATACATAATATATTTTTTGATTGACTACAATTATAGTTGATACAATTATGTGAGCCTCTTCTTTTAAGTTTGAAAAAACCTTTATTAGAGGAAACCCCTCTCTTTATTAGGCATTAATATAATATTTAATTACAAAGAAAGGTAATTACAAATGCAGAAAAAATTACAATAATAATTAAAGGTAGGTAATAATTAGAGCTAGGTATTAGATTTTGATTGAAATTAATTTTGTTTTTTTTTTGTTACAGATGCAACAATAAATAATATAGTGATAGTGACAAACAATGTGTGAAGTGATTAGTGATTCCGTGAAGTGAAGTGAGTGGTGAGTGACCATGACGTCATTCCCTGAAAGCTTCAACGACAGCGTGGTCCGCGCGTTCGATGAAGGCTTCCCCCTGCTGATGCCGAAGTGGGGGTACGTCGCTTCGGCCTTCGTGCTCTTCCTCATTGGCTTCTTCGGGTTCTTCCTCAATCTGCTCGTGATTCTTCTGATGTTCAAGGACAGACAGGTAATTCATACATTCAGAGTGTATCTGTAAAGTCCACACATGACGTCATTGTCACCCACCACACACTTCACTTCACGGAATCACGTGAAGTGAAGTGAGTGGTGAGTGACCATGACGTCATTCCCTGAAAGCTTCAACGACAGCGTGGTCCGCGCGTTCGATGAAGGCTTCCCCCTGCTGATGCCGAAGTGGGGGTACGTCGCTTCGGCCTTCGTGCTCTTCCTCATTGGCTTCTTCGGGTTCTTCCTCAATCTGCTCGTGATTCTTCTGATGTTTAAGGACAGACAGGTAATTCATACATACAGAGTGTATCTGTAAAGTCCACACATGACGTCATTGTCACTCACCACACACTTCACTTCACGGAATCACGTGAAGTGAAGTGAGTGGTGAGTGACCATGACGTCATTCCCTGAAAGCTTCAACGACAGCGTGGTCCGCGCGTTCGATGAAGGCTTCCCCCTGCTGATGCCGAAGTGGGGGTACGTCGCTTCGGCCTTCGTGCTCTTCCTCATTGGTTTCTTCGGGTTCTTCCTCAATCTTCTCGTGATTCTTCTGATGTTCAAGGACAGACAGGTAATTCATACATACAGAGTGTATCTGTAAAGTCCACACTAGGAATGGTATCATTGTCATTCACCACACACTTCACTTCACGGAATCACGTGAAGTGAAGTGAGTTGTGAGTGACCATGACGTCATTCCCTGAAAGCTTCAACGACAGCGTGGTCCGCGCGTTCGATGAAGGCTTCCCCCTGCTGATGCCGAAGTGGGGGTACGTCGCTTCGGCCTTCGTGCTCTTCCTCATTGGCTTCTTCGGGTTCTTCCTCAATCTGCTCGTGATTCTTCTGATGTTTAAGGACAGACAGGTAATTCATACATTCAGAGTGTATCTGTAAAGTCCACACATGACGTCATTGCTGACGACTTTCAGGGAATGCCCTGAAAGCTTTAACGACAGCGTGGTCCGCGTAATTTATACATGCAGGGTGTATCTGTGAACTTAAACATCCTTTCAACCACGTCTTCTAGCATGTAACCAAAAGAGTGATGGATATGAATGTAAATGGGCCAAGGAGCAGAGGACGGCCAAAAAAGAGATGGATGGATTGTGTGAAGAATGACATGACTGAAAAGGGGGTGGATGATACGATGACGAATAACAGGGACGAATGGATGAAGAAAACATACTTCACCGACCCCAGATAATAATAATTGTTTTACTTTTAAATTTAGAAAACGGTAAGTGTTTTGTTTGAAGACGGGGATAAATGAACGGGATTTTTTTATTTATACACATTCAATTATTTTTTATAACTATTAGCTATATTAACATCTATGACGTCAGAAGCAATAGAGTGCAAATTCACGTAAAGGATGAGTTTTTGTTTAAATTTGTCGAATTTCATTCGGCAGAATCTATTTAGAGTGAAAATAGCCCGTGGGCGCCCGAAACGGCTGTCGGCTTCCTACAAAACGGGTGCACTCAATAAAGTCCATTTTGTCAATCGATTGGGTCGTACATTTTATTAACCAAATTTGCACGAAAAGAGAGCTCTGATCGCGTTATATTTATTTCATTATTCGCGTTTAAATGAGCCTTTGTGTTGTAAATTTAATACTGATCAAATTATTTTGACACGGGATTAGTTAATTAGCTGCCAAATTCCAATTAAACCGACCCAATAGCGTATGGCTGTAGTCGTGGCAGGCCTCCCACCAGGCGGACCGACGATCTAGTGAAGGTCCAAATTGCCTCTGTCCAGCAGTGACTCCATCTAAGTAGTTTAAGCACTTGTGTTACAGATGTCAGACAACAGAGGGAACACAAAATATAGGTAATACTTAAATACATATATTACTTACACCCAGACACTGAACAAACACAAGTGTTCATCACACGAATGTTTGTCCGGCAACGAGGCAGGGTCTCTTTTTTACTCCTTAAATCTGAATAGGATAAATGGTTCTAATTATGTCATTAGTCAGATGCACGTATCTAGAGACACACATCAAAGTATACGAAACTGTCAAATTTCTTCAATCGACTCTCATCTGCATCTTACTGTCATACAATTAGGTTGCATATCATTTGAGTAAATTTGACAGATTGTTTAGTCCGAGGCAAGAAAGTGTAGTTATGACCTTGAGTGCGCAGAAACCAATTTTGATAGAAAGTCTTATTTTTTACAAGTGCGCAAAATAACGGTCATCGCTATACTTTCGTGCCTCCAGCTATAGTAACCTGACATGTGGCTGATGTTATAAATCTTTTTCTTTTTTTTTGTAAACGAGCTTTTACTCTCACCATCCTTCGTAAATCTGAATTATCAATACGCTCGTATATAAGCCCATTGTGTGCTTGTCATCTAGCTGGCATTATTAATATTTATTTCAGGTTGAGCCTTATCTTGCTCTGCCATTCCTCCTAATCCTGTATCCGTTTACCTACTTACGTATTCTCAAGAAATACCTACTTTGCGTTTACTCGACCCTGAATATGGTTAGTTAGTAGTCCTTATATTCCAAGGATATATTCCGATCTTCTACGTGAGTAGTGAGGTGCCTACTTCTACTGATAAAATCATTTATATCGATAGTTTTTATTGGCATCGAAATCAAAATTGTCTCCTTGTTCTCCGTTCATTTATTTTATTAGGAACAACAACAAACAACTGATTCGATAAATCATGATATCAACTAGGTAGGTAAATAATGTGATAAGAACTAAGTAAGTGCAATCCACCGTGCTATATACAAATTGACTGTAAGTTAAAATCTTAAGTCGTTAGATACCTACAACAAATTAATGTAACCAGAGCAATAAATTATAAAATAAATTGCATGTGAACACACATTATAATTCGTATTTTATTTGTATCAGTCCGATCACAAAACCGACAGATTGATTGTATACCTAATATTCAACACTTTATTTAATAAAACTTTTGCCCGCGGCTTCGCTCGCGCCCCCCACTTCCCTAAAATTGAGGGTTAAAAAGGGGCAAAAAGTAGCCTGTATTACTCTCCATCCCTTAAACTATCTCCACTTAAAAAAATACGTCAATCCGTCGCTCCGTTTTGCCGTGAAAGAAAGACAAACTTACACACTTTCCCATTTATAATATAAGTACGGAATGTAAGTATTTTATTAGAATAGCATTATATGGTTATATGCCACGGGCTTACTTTGCGCTACTGGAAGAGCTAGTAACGATGATTACAATAGAAAAATCAACGTAACCACCAAACGAAAAATATTATGCTAATCTACTCCAAAGGGAACATTGCGTGAATTGCCTCTAATAAATATTATCTGCCTGCCATAAGACCCCTGACTAAGCTTAACGACTGACATCTTATAAGATGGGATTACAGTAATTGGACTGGCAAGACTATCGACAAGATAAATTCATCGGTAAATCTCATCCTTAAATATTAGCGAGAAATATCCCTGTCCAACGCCCTTGACTGCCAATCTTGGACTAAGTCTGTAAGTTTAACTGTGGGAGAGCCATGCTTCGGCATGAATGGGCCGGCTCGACCGGAGTGATACCACTGCCTAACAGAAAACCGGCGTGAAGCAGCCCCTGTGCTGTGTTTCGCCGAGTGAGTGATGGTACCGGAGGCCCTGTAACTACTGGTGTTGCAGGTGTCCATGAGCGGCGGCATTGCTTACCATCAGGTGATCCACCTGCTCGTCTGCTACCTATGACATAAAAAAAAAGTCAATTAAACGATGATATAATTCAGACAGTTGACAGTTTCGAATGGCATCTGCTATATGACATCAGTTTGCTCTGTCATATAGGAAATACTTGTCATAGATTTTAAGCCTATATTCGAACATTCGGATAATAAAGAGACGAATAGAAAATAATGACAAAGTTCTATCGATATCTTAGACTATTTAGTTACTCCAGTACTAATGAAATCTCTCTCAGACAAGAAGAGAGACTCTCTTGGCGGTAAATGGGGAGTATTTGGTTATCTTAAGGTGCCTCAAGTCAAGTAGCTTCCCACCGCAGTAGTGTGCTAAGGTTACAAAGCAACGACGTGCATACTAAACTTAGAACTATGCATAGAGTTTAAGTGTCACTTTATACGAGTCCTAGTAACCCGCCCTCTATTCGCTTCGGGACAGTAGTTCTAAACTGAACCAATAGATAGCGCTGGGCATCGATAACATTACGCTCGTGTTTCGTATTTTCGGTTTACCTAATAACCCTTATGTTTGATGTTTGAATCATTCGTCTTCGATGTTGCCAATAAATCACGGAAAGTTGACATTACCGTTTCATGCAGAATTTCACAAAAACCTGTGACTTCTGCAATGCAAACGGAATGTAAATTCAATGTTCTCTGTGGTAAAAACCATAGAGTATCGGGCTGTTTATGAAAATCATGTATGACATTTATGCTTATTTTGGCGTTTAATCTATCGCTTGCTTGCAATCACTCGCCTGGGTAAGGTCGCTCGTTGCGGTCGAGTGATTCAAAAATGACAAAAATGCTGAAGTACGTATGTCAAATTAAAATAGTAGAAAACGTATGCGATTCACTCGTCGCTAGCCGACTAGAATCAAAAATAGATACCCAGTTCTAGTGCATTCGGAATACATATCGAATTAAACATTTATATGAACGAGTATGGAATTCTCTCATTCGATATATATATCGAGTGCACGAGAATTGTGCTCCTGCACTGCAGCGCTTTGTAAACCACAACGTCGGCTGACATTCACATCTCCAACAGACAACGGCAATTTCCATATCCAATTTATCACTAGAGGCGTTCAATCGGAAATATTCCGATCCGACTATAAAGTTCTAAAGCGAATCGCATTTCAATCTTCTGATGATCCTTCTTGGTAATTGCTGGTAGATAGGTTCCTACCTCTTAAATAAGAGAATGGAAAACAGTTTTTTTAAATTAAACTTACAATTTTTAAGCACCTACCTATACGGTTATTATACGAGTAACACCTACCTATAATCGGTTTTAAGACAGGTACCTATTAGAATAGGTACACAGTAGAATAGATACCCCCTGTATAGATACAGGGTCTATCTGTGAACACCCCTTTAACCACGTGTTCTTTTAATCATTCTGAACAAAAATTAGTTCTAAGAGTTTTGAAAACGACTTTCCAAAAGTCAAGAACAAATGGTTTTGAGAATGGTTGTTAGAACACGTGGTCAAAGGGATGTAAATGTTCACTGATACATCCTGTATGTATCTAGGTAAAATAAAAATATAGAACCGCCTTCTAAATATGACAAAAAAAATTGAAAATAATAATTTTCTAGAATCATTGTCACTTAACCAGGTGGATTATAATGAAGCCGTCTTGTAACGAAAAAAAATCAAAGATATTGGAATAGTGGAAAATCTTTAATAAAAATAGGTACAAACAAAAGCGCGTGGGAAAGAGACAGCAACAGCCAATTCGGCCGTAACGCCCGCTTCAAATAGATCATCAGTTCACACGAAAAAAAAAATTGGTGCAATATTGTGTTTACGTCATTTTAATTTTATAGTAGGAACTTCGCTTAATTGAAACTTTTTCGATTAATTGTTTCAAATTTGGCACCGAGTCCAATAACTTGTTTTCGCGTGAATAGTTACGAATATAAAGGCTACATAAAGTAACTAAATTGTACATTACATTATTTTTAACCTTTTAGTTCGTTTATTTCATTGACATAGACATTGTAATAAAATTTTATTTTCTGAATCGCCAACCTGGAAACATCGCAACTCAAAAATCCTGTAGGAAATTTACTTCGTATCTGCTCTCTGCACTGTTAATCATTGTCAAAAGGAAAAACATAATTCGATTTATTTCCTTAATTCCAGCTTGGAGCTTCTGTTCCGTGTTACCATGTTACAAAGTATTATGTCAATGTAATTAGCCCCTAGAGATACGATCTGGGACAAGATGTTCCAGTATTTTTTTATGTGATAGGTAGCCGACGAGCAGGCGGATCACCTGATGGTAAGTAATCGCCACCGCCCATGGACAGCTGCAACACCAGTGGAGTCACAAGTGTGCTGCCAACCTGTGGGCATCCGGTACCCTCACTCACTCGGCGAAACACAGTACAGTTTTTTGTGAGGCAGTGGTATCACTCCAGTCGAGCCGGCCCATTCATGCCGAAGCGTGGCGTTCCCAAAATAAAATATGTTATAGTTACATATGCCCACATAATTGGAAGTTCTCAAAGTCACGCTTGAGAAAGGAATATTGCCTTTTTTTTATGTGATAGGTAGCAGACGAGCAGGCGGGTCACCTAATGGTAAGCAATTGCCGTCGCCCATGGACACATGCAACACCAGTGGAGTCACATGTGCGCTGCTAACCTTTACGTAGGTAAAGTACCTAACTATTGCGCACAGGCGAAGTTGCAGGCAACAGATAGTTATACTTACAATAAATACAAGGTACCTACTTGAAAATAAAATTGCTGTCGAAAAAAAATGGAAGAGATCATAATAATATGGATCATGGATTATTATATAATATTATGGGCGATGTCGAACACAGACAGACTCCTTAGGTGCTACGTAGTTTTCTTTTCTCCTTTTTTGACAGCTCGTCTGACTGTTACTATATTTTTCTTTTGGTATGTAACTTTGTGTTAGGTATTCATTTTTATTGCATTATATTATCTTTTGCCCCTTTGCCCTTGCGTTTCCTTTCGTTTGCCACTTTATTATCGAAGAATGAATTCAAACAGATGTCCATTTCGGTATAACCTCAAAGTGATTAGGTTAATTACATTCAAAACGGGTGAATCCATTGAATCAAATTACCCCTTAGGCGTGAATAAAGATTGCCATATTCTAAAAACATTTACTTTAAGCGTACTTTACTTTTCTGTAACACAAGTGTTTCTTTTGACATTGTTTATTTATCATTTTTATTTTATTTTAAACGAAACACTACCTCACAGAAAACCGGCGTGAAGCAGATCCTGTGCTGTGTTTCGCCGAGTGAGTGAGGGTACCGGAGACCCATCGGGGGGGAAGGGGAGAAAAGGTTAGCAGCGCACTTGTGACTCCACTGGTGTTGCATGTGTCCATGGGCGGCGGCAATTGCTTACCATCAGGTGATCCGCCTGCTCGCCTGTTACCTATCACATAAAAAAAAACATTGCGTCTCGAAATTAAGCGAGGGCGGGCTTCTTAGTACCTACTTAGTTAGTTAATAATAATAATAACAACCCCCACAACGTTGACCGACCGACCGATCTATTGAGACCCCGTGCTAGGCCGCTGGAAATGCGAACAAACACCGATAATGTTGGCATAGTGTGTCGGAGTGGCTTCACTGACATTGTATCGGAAGATTCACAGCGAGGCCCTAGCAGACGTCGCAGTGCGCCGCCATGGCCACTGCTATACTGTGTCACATATACAGTAATAGTCATAATTATCCACTCTGTTCCTTCTGCATATAGGGGAGAGTTGGCTATATCGTACTGTCATTTTAATTGTACCACTTCTAAATTTCCCTCTTAATGGGTCTTTTTTTCTACACTAGCAGCATCAATCGTGGCCCTGCCGCAACCCCCGCGCCACACGCAATTGTAATTGATGTGATTTGAAAAATGTACGCGTGAGCGAAAAAATCTTCTTTTTGTGGATGTTATTGCAAATTTGTCGTAAGTTCGTAAGGATATTACTCGTGATCAGGGTTACATAGAGATACACATTATTCATTGTTTACTTACATTTTAATCTAAGATTATTTGTGATTTTTGTAGCGTGTCTAAATTTTGAATTTATGCCAGAGTATTGATTTTTTTAGAAAATGGCCTAGTTCGCTAAATTGTACCACTAGAAGTTGGCTAAATCGTACTGGTACAATATGACCGACTAATCCAAAAGTACTTATTTTACAGACCCTATTAATAGATGACGGACCCAAAAGCTAAAAGTAAATATTATATTGGAATAGGGAGAACCTGAAAAGAGCTATTCTAGCTTACGAAAACAAAGAATTAAATTTGAACAAAATTTCAAAGACAAAAAAATCTACATTTTAACGACATACTTAATAGAAAAGAAAAATAGGAGCAAAAATACATAAAAAAGAACACTATTCAAAAATAGATACCGAAATTACATTAAACATCTATAAAAATCAACAAGAAGAGAAGGCAAAGCAAAAAAAGTTAAAGTTAAGGAAGGAAAAGCTTGTAAACCTCAGAAATATGAAACATAATATCGAAAATATTATGTGGAACGTGTAATTAATCGATATAACTTCGATAAAAAAAAGTTCAAACGTTGATTAGATTCAATACCTGCATTGTCACTGGTGATTCTTTCCAACAAGAACTAAACACAATCATTATTTACCAACATCTTTTTATTTTACGTTACTATAATAATATTAGTTTATACTATTTTTTTTTTCTCATTATTGTTATAGATGTGTGGGTAATATTGTTTTTATATCACCCAAAAGGTATTCCTAATATTTCTTTACTACCTATGTTTTGAAATACTCAGTGTGGTTGAAATTTTACTATCTTTAATTGAGTGGTACAACTTGAACAGCCATGGTACGATTTAAAAACCTGGTGGTACGATTAAAACGACTAGTCGGCTAAATCGTACCGATGGCAGTCCTTCACAAGAAACCATTTTTAAGCATGTTAAAGTAAACATATGAATATGATTTCTCGGGTTTAGCAAGGTAAAATATTAAAGTTTGTTTTGCATATACATAAATTATTCTAAGTCTTGTATAGTCGAAATTTTTAAGTTAAAGTAAAAAGTGGTCCGATATAACCGACTCTCCCCTAAATGGCATGCTGTAAATCAGCGAAATTCATTCTTATGCGGATGACAGTACGGGTGATGCGTCTTATACCGGCCGCGCTAATGTTTCTCGGGGAATCGTCATCGCG
Organism: Cnaphalocrocis medinalis; assembly: GCA_014851415.1. Lineage (NCBI taxonomy): Eukaryota > Metazoa > Arthropoda > Insecta > Lepidoptera > Crambidae > Cnaphalocrocis > Cnaphalocrocis medinalis. The sequence continues at coordinate 9,019,433 of CM026286.1, forward strand.
AGTCGAGATAAACTTGTGTCTGCAATCGAGACATCTCTTGAAGACGAGGGTACTAAACATCAGTATCTAAAACGAAATTAATTTGAGGCGCTTATACAAAACGATTGGTAAACTCATCCAAACAATTACGTAATGTATTCATTAGGTTGTTTCTGCTGATCGATTCGCTTAATTAGATTATGTGTGTTTGATGTCAAACAATAGTATATAATGTATACCTACAATTCATACTGGTGTACCATTATTATGAAATTGTACATTAAATTTCTGTAATACTAGATGTTACAGAAAGTTTATTATCTTAAATCGAATGAAACTAGCGCCGCCAACCTATTTACACTGATTGTGGCGAAAATACGAATTTTTTTAAGAAAGCAAAACATTACACACTTAGATAAAAGTAAATTGAATTTTTCAAGATGCAGTACAATATATTAAACACGCGACAAGTAACAATAAATCTAATTTACTTGGATCTAAGTCTGTAATGTTTTATTTTCTTCAAAAATATCATATTTTCGCCACAATCATTGTAAATAGGTTGGCGGCGCTAGTTTCATTCGTATAGCCCCTTAAGTTGTGAATTTTGTTTCTATGTAGTCGCGATGTTAGGCCGCTCAGGTACTCCACATTTTAGGAACCCCCCATCGACCAATTTGGCTCCTTGGTAGAGTCAGGAAGAGCTGATCAACTTCCTAGCAAATTAATCAACTTACGATTTGGATTATCTTACGGTGGCTTAGGGATTGGTTGGTACTGTACAATATCTAGGGACTGTATTTGATGTTGTTCCATTAATTGATCTTGTTAATATATAGACTAACAGGATGGCGTATTTGGTAGTACCCTGCCTCATACGACAAAGGTCGTGGGTTCGATCTACCATGACAAACATTCGTGTGATGAACTGATGATCACTTGTGTTTGTTCAGTGTCTGGGTGTTACAAATGTATTTAAGTAGGTATTATTTTTGTCTTTCCTCTGTTGCTTGTTTCTTGTAACACAAGTGCTTAAGCTATTATGGATTCAGATCAATGTATGAGATGTTGTGAGAAATTTATTTATTAAAAGAGATGGTAATCATCGTTTTTTTTCACTCTGTACAGGGCAACTCTGTATCTGAGTAATAATTTCATTAGCCTTCCAATTTAAGTAGACTCATCTCCTCTCCGCGGGGGAGGGGGGGGGGGAGGTGTCAAGGGAGTATATTTGCTGGGTGGGAAACGTTAAACTACATACAAATGCTAACTGGAACCAATTTCATGCGAAACGTTGGCAGCGCTCATTTTTCCCACGATCGTTCACACTCTGGAAAAAAAGTCCCAACTACGGTGTTGTTAGATTAAATGTCCTTTTTTAAGCAACTCATTTTTCACCGTAGGCAATGTGGCTTAAAATTGTGCCCCGTCATTGTCAATATCTAAGCAGGGGTCACAGGGCAGAAAGCTCGTCTGCCGTCTTGAGAGGTGGCTGAAAGTTCTACCTACTTATTAACCCAGGCAATTTGGATTATAAATAATATTTATTAGCATAAACATGGTACAGATCAATTCACGAAAGATGACCACAAACGACGATCGTCTACGCGTAATCTCATGAATAAATGGCTCATTCTCAATTTGACACATTAAAAGGGCTTAGACTAAACACATTCTATGTTTAATTGACCATTGTCTTAAGTCTTTACTTCATGAGATTTTAAGCGTAGGCGATCGTCACTTGGCCAGGATCATCGGGATACTAACATGGCCAGGAGTATTTGGATACTAACTTAGCCAAGACTATTTGGATACTTGGATACTAACTTGGCTAATTGTTTCAGCTATGGACGCCCTTGAACATAATCTTGTTCAACCTGGTCTGCTCGGATTTCTCCGTGTCGGTGCTAGGCAACCCCTTCACCCTCATCTCCGCCCTGTTCCACCGGTGGATCTTCGGCCACACCATGTGTGTGCTGTATGGATTCTTCATGGCGTTATTAGGTAAGCTTACCATATGTTTAGAACTTTGCCTCGGTTGCACAAAGGAAAGTGAATTGCACTTTAAAGAGACCCCTTATTAGTTTTTTGAGCCTCGGCGTCTTGCTGGCGACCACCCTACACTAGCGTTTTTGGGCGCCGCCGCGTCCAGTAGGCCTAACATGCGCACCGCGACAAAATTTTGTCGACTCTCGTTCGCGCGAGCGCATCCTCTATCCCGCTCATCGCTCAGTCAGGTGAGCGAGAAGCAACTTGCGCCGACACATTACGAGTGTCGACAAAATTATCTCGTAGCGCGCATTTAGCCCGGCTGGCAACGCTTAAAAAACAGAAGGTTTGCTCTTTTGGAAACTAGTTATAATATTATTCTTTATACGAAAAGTTAGCGTTTCCTGAGCCCAATCTCTTTTCACCCTGTTTTGTGTTATTCAATGATAAAACGAAAACAATATACTCAATCAATCAAGTAAACTGAATAGATGAAACAAATGTTACAAAGATCAACAATTGATAGGAAATTGGAACCACAAACCAATGTAATCGGAGTGTTGACTCCTGGGCTGCCCTTCTAGCTGCGTCGAGGGTTTACATTATTCAGTTAGAGGTAACGTTTACAAGCTATTGAATTATTAACTTACTTTATGGGTTACGCTAATGGCCTCAGAACTCGCATGATTGACGTCACAGGGGCTGTACTCGCACGCAAAGAATAGTAACAACTTTTGAACATTGTTGTCTTTGAAAGTGTTACCGTCGAAAAGAAGGAGAAACGTTTATTTAGCACCATAATAATTAATAACATCAAAATTTGTCGAGTCTGGTATTACAATGAAACGACTTTCGGTAATTATGGCAGTCGTATTGCGGAGATTTTTATCGAACTGTTTAACATTTGATCTATATACTGTAGCGCTACCATGAGTTTACCGAAGTGTGACCGAACTCGATAGCGTCTGCGTAAAAAAATCTATGAAAAAGTGTACAGTGCCTCCAGCGGTCACTTAACAACTAAAATCTGTAGTATCGAGTTGTCAAATAGAAACCTATCGAAATGTATTCGCTAGCGACTTAGCGAGTAGCGTTTTCGTAGCGCTACGAGTTGACATCAAAAACTGACATAACGTAAACTCTGTCTCTTTCAAATGCATCACAATGAAAGAGACAAAGCGATAGTTTTCGATAGCGAGGATAGTATTTTAAACTCGCTAAAGCTAGCGAGATTTTTAGATCATGGTACATGTTCAATCGAAATCTATTCGACGCCCGTTTACTCACTATCGACTGTAGTAACGTTTTCGAGGTCAACTCATGGTAGCGCTACTGATCTTACTAATACAATAATGTCAAGCAAGCTGTCAAGATTTCTTGACAGATATTTTAAAAGTTAAGTATATACACAGCAGAACCAAAACTGATCATCATGGTTGTGACCAAATTTATTCAAAATTATGAAGTCAACCAGTTTCTGGTACCATTTGACGACCAGTCCAGCGCAATGGTTTGAGCGCCGGCTGAGACTTAAGGGCCACGGGTACGCTTCCCGCAGCAAAAATGTTTGTCGAAGAAAAAAAAATTAAAATATAATTAAATATTAAACTTAGAACAAAGACAAGTCAACGAAACAATACTACTATGTCAAAAAATGTAGAAACATAAATAATATAGGTAAAAGGACTTCGATCTTCAATAGTATATTGTGTCAATAAGTAAAATGAGTATTCATATCATATCCTCAATAGTTTCCATGTTATGTCAATAAATGAAATGAGTACATATAGGAACATAATATTCAATGTTTTTTTAGGTACAGAATCTACAATAAATACGAAATTAAAGCAACAGAAAGCGGAAACTATTTGTAACCCTGCGCGGCTCTTTGGTCTACGTGGAGGACTTTCAAAGCCCTTTGAACAATCAAAGGTAACGCTAACAGGCCCGTTACTCACAATATGATCGTCATGGCAGCTAAGGGCTCTTACTGGGACATTTATAAAGGGCTGGTGATAGATATTGCGAGACCTACCAAACTGATTCGAGATATTTGTTTCGATCGGCCCAAAAATACTAGTTACCTATTTACATTCTAGACGAATATGCTTGTTCGTAAAACTTAGGCGCGTTGGCGAGGTAGTAGAGATATTAGAAATTAGAAATTGCGTTTTAGCATTATGGCATAGTTGAAGTTGAAGATGTAAGCGTAATTCCCGCGGTCTACGGGAGACTTTCGACAGTAAGACTTAAAGCTACTAGGACTTGATATTTATAGTAAACAGTATTATGGAAAAAAAAACGAAGTTTGATACAAATTTTAATAAATGCTCGTACGTCAAACGCTTGTTCTAGGTCAAGATGCAAGATACATAAATAATTACACACAGAAAGTAGGCTGCCCACTAAGAGCTAAAAACGTGTCATATACTCACGCATGCGCACTAACGGGGAAATACGCCTTTTCGACCACATAAATCCTAGCCTATGACATAAGATTGTCGAACTGTCGAAGTCTGTGGTAGAGGCCGCGCACTTATGTAGGTACTCATGCCGGGCAACAACCCTAGCATATGTCAACGAACTTTTCTAAATTCAAAATCAGGCTGAGTCTACCTTCTGTGTGTAATTATTTTGTGATAATTATGTCTTAAATAGCCTTTTCGTGCGAGTATCTACGAGGCGTTTTACGTACACGTATACGTACACGTGATTTGTAGTTCATTGCTGGAATCGTACTGCGCATTATTTACAATGCTTCTTACTCGAGAACAATGAAGCAGAGATATTATTCGTTTAAATCTCTGCAATGAAGTAGCTCATATCGCGTGAATGCGTCCCAGTCGACGCGTTCAAGTGTTGGAACGTAGCAAGACGTATTCCTCGCACATACCGACATTTGCATTGCGACTTTTTGCAGCGATACAAAAATGCGATTGTACGAGCCATGAGTTGCGACTGTATCGATGTAAATCGAGTAGAGAGACTGTAGCGATAAAACTGAATCGCGTTTGTATCGCTGCAAAGATTAGCTTTTTAAATCCTTCTACTATTATAAAGGCGAAAGTTTGTATGGATGTATGGATGTTTGTTACTCTTTCACGTGAAAACTACTGAATGGATTTGAATGAAACTTTACCACAATATAGCTTATATATCAGAATAACACAAAGGCTACAATTTTTAAAAATATATTGTGTGTATTGTCCAAAATATGACGGTAAGTGTCAATAATTAACTCCACGCGTACGAAGTCGCGGGCGGCCGCTAGTAGCTTATATATCAAAATAACACAAAGGCTACAATTTTTAAAAATATATTGTGTGTATTGTCCAAAATATGACGGTAAGTGTCAATAATTAACTCCACGCGTACGAAGTCGCGGGCGGCCGCTAGTCGTACATAAATAAATGTTCGCATTCCATCTTAATTTTCTTACCTATAATAAAGCCCTTAAATCATTACAGGCATTAGCATCATATGATTTGATTAGGTTTTACTAAGTTAGTAATAATAATCCCTATTCAAAATCAGATTAGTCTACGTCTTGCCTTTATTGCTCGGCCACAATGAAATATGCTCTGATTTAGTACTTGTGTCATAACATTTATGCTGCTTGGTAACCCAAGAAATTTAGTCTTGTTTGATATTTTACTTGGGAGTAATTGGACATAGTTTTGCAAACACGAACCAACCCTCAATTTGGATGTAATCGAGTTTATATTCTAATAGTCTTTTTGTGGGTTGGTTCTGGTTTGCATAACTACCTATGTCCAATTTATGTTACCAATTTCTGACAAACGTAAATTCTGTCGGTAAGTTAAGTATGTAAGTATACCTATAGAATCGGTATCTAAAAGTTTAATTTATAAGTACCAGTCATCTCAAAAACAAAACTAAATTGATAAGTTAACTCGCTACTGTACCTTGTTGAAGTGTAATTCGCTATTAAGGCCCAGTAAAATAATTAACTATGACCTAATTTAGGCAAAGGCGTGGACTAAAATCTCTCACGCTCACGCTTAAAATGGATTAAATTAATCCACTGGCTTAAAGCCTCGTACTCATACATCTATGGAATATGAAATATGTAAAACTTATCTGCAATTGGAAGGCTTTTTCATTGCTCTCTACAATTCTGGAAAGTACTGCTTTTAAACATAAAATATATAACGTGTTTCAAAAATTACAACCCTTTTTTGACTCGTGTGTCTGTGTTCGTTTATGACAATATTTTTCAGCCGTTGCCGTCCGCGGCCTCTAATGAAATTAATAATGCAAGGCCCGTATGACGACGTGACGTCCAACGAAATGAGTAGCAACAAGCTGTTTGAGGCTGCTTTCCCACCATAGCTGTGCGAGTAAAATGTGTCGTGCGATGAAGTTTTTTATTTCATGTGATAGGTAGCAGACGAGCAGGCGGATCACCTGATGGTAAGCAATTGCCGCCGCCCATGGACACTTGCTACACCAGTGGAGTTACAAGTGCGCTGCCAGCCTTTTATCCCCTTCCCCTCCAGGGTGGGCCTCCGGTACCCTCACTCACTCGGCGAAACACAGCACAGGGGCTGCTTCACGCCGGTTTTCTGTGAGGCAGTGGTATCACTCCGGTCGAGCTGGCCCATACATGCCGAAGCGTGGCTCTTCCACAATTAAAGTGTAGCGGAGCTGTCTAAATGAGCACTAATGTGCGGTGTAGAATGACCTCGCTTTGCTAAATCCTTTTTCCTTCAGAGTTGAGCTGAGCGAGGCTATTAAAATGAAGTGATTCCATTGGTGGATTTTTTGCTCGCACACCGCTTATCTGCCTCGCACAACTCTGGTGGAAAAGCAGCCTTAGAGGTCCGGCTACAAAGACAAAAAGATCACTCGTGACAAAATAAATAAATAAAAGGTTACAAAATACCTAATTGCCTTATCTTTAAAATAATATTTATCCACAATTACAATATTATTATTTTGGGTTTCTGCATGACCCAAAGGTTAACTGGTAGAGAATGCCCCTGGGCATTAAGTTCGCCTATTATTACAAATTTTGTGCAATAAAGTTTGAATAATAATAATAATAATATTCTAAGTATCTTTGACAAGATAGTAAAAACCGTATAATTCTGAAGCAAGTACCTACTTAACTTACTCCTTCAAATTTTATAGAAGATATCTAAGTAATAAGTTTCTTCGCTAACTTGATTTTTTTTTAATTACCAATGAACCAAGATGTTAATTAACTAACTAAGAGCTGAGTTGAAGTCACGGGAGACCCAAAAGCCGGCAGCTACTTCGCCCAGCGAATTTCCATCGCTATCCAACGAGGTAATCTGCCAGCATTTGGAACATGCCACAGGGCCTACTCTGTTTTAACCTTTTCTTTTTTTTTTGGTAGGTAGTTTATTTAGCTTTAGATTTATAGTTACTGTTGTTTCTTTGGTTCCTTCTTTGTCCATAAAACATATACCAAGATGTAATATTTTATTGAAATAAATATTGTAAGTATTATTTTTTTATTACCCAGAGAGGTACTCGTATAATTTTGAAGAACCTTTCAAGGGATGATCTGACTCGTACTTGAGTTAGTATCTTTAAAAGCTTTGTTTTTTCATAAAACATTAACGTCATGATGGGAAAAGAGCGGTATCATTTTCGTTAGATATTGTGTTTGTTTAAGAGGTGGGTGGAGCACCGTCTGTACAAATTATTTTTATAGCTTTTGCATATGCGAGCTATAACTGATGCTGACATAAAACAAATAACATGTTCCTATACGTATAGACTTACGACCCACACGTTGCGTCTTTTTACTTTCCCTGGAACCACAAAGTGTCAGCAACATTGGTTACTTATATCAAGCATTGACATAATTTTTTAAGGCTAACTGTTTAGCAGCTTAGTCATTCATAATACCAGTGGGAGACCCAAGTTATCGCTAGATAGAAGAAGAAGATCTTGCCCACTTACAAATGGGCAAAAAAAACTGACGAAAAGTGGACAAAAGAGATTAATGGCCAAGTCTCTTGTCGGAAGCCAAGATGCACTTCGGAGCTGAGCTATGGTCAGTTCATATAGTTTTAAGTGGTTTCTATTGGTTGTCATCTAGGTGACTTGAAGAGGCAAACATTGCTAAACAATACAATGTGGACTACGTATACATACAATCCATACTAATATCTATAAATGGGAAAGTGTGTCTGTCTGTATGTTTGTCTTTCTTTCACGGCAAAACGGAGCGACGAATTGACGTAATTTTTGAAGTGGAGGTAGATGAAGGGATGGAGAGTAACATAAGTTTTTTTTGCCCCTTTCTAACCCCCCGTTTTAGAGAAGTGAGGGGCACGAGCGAAGCCTTGGGCAAATCTATTTTATATAGGGGTCCCCGCTTTGCCGTATTCAATCGTCAAATAGCAATGCATGTTGGATTAAAATGAAGAGTGGCTAGGGAAATGCATTACGTGAGTCTGAATAATTTCTTTTAGAATTTCAACTATAGACATTCCTTTCTTACATTGGTTTTCCGTTTATCTACATATTGACAGTCTTTACGTAATCCTAGTGGAAATACATATAGAGTTGTTTTTTTTTCTGCTATAGTACCTAACTAGCGGCCGCCCGCGACTTCGTACGCGTGGAGTTAATTATTGACATTTACCGTCATATTTTGGACAATCCACACAATATATTTTTATAAATTGTAGCCTATGTGTTATTCTGATGTATAAGCTATATTGTGGTAAAGTTTCATTCAAATCCATTCAGTAGTTTTTACGTGAAAGAGTAACAAACATCCATACATCCATACATCCTTACAAACTTTCGCCTTTATAATAGTAGTAGGATATAAGAGTGAACGAACCTCTTGAATAATCGCTTACCATCAGGTGATCCGCCGTCTCGTATACCACGAAAAAAAAAATACATTGACCTGACTCCGTACTAAGTAGCTTTAACACGTGTATTTCACATATCAGACAACATAGGATCACGAATTTAATATGTACTTAAATAATAAATACTTTAATCCATACTAACTTACTAATATTATAAATGGAAAAATGTGTCTGTCTGTGTGTTTGTCTTTCTTTCACGGCAAAACGGAGCGACGAATTGACGCGATTTTTTATGTGAAGATAGTTAAAAGGATGGTGAGTAACTTAGGCTACTTTTGCCCCTTTCTAACCCCCGATTTTAGGGAAGTGGGGGTGCGAAGCCGAGGGCAAAAGCAAGTACTTAAAAAAATACAAAGTCGATTCATAGAAAATAGGATTCGTCAGGGTGCTTTTAAGTAACAAAAACATAAAGGAAGACATTGAAAGCATAGCAGTACGGAGAGGAATTTAATTAAGATTGAACAAGAAAATTCAGAATGAAGAATAGGCAAATATGTGGAATGGCGGGATACAAAATTATTTCTTTCTCAGAAAAACACATTGTTTCTATACACGTTTATTAACAAAAAAAAAATATTATTGCTTTATTGAATTTTGAGTCTCTTCTATACGCGCTAATTTGTCCTAAACCCGATAGGATCAACTAGTTTCGTCTAGCTTAAACTGGTTGCAGCAACCGTTGGGGTAAACGAGTTCTGGAGTGGAGACCGCGTCTCGGTAAACGTAGTGTAGGACGACCTCAGGCCAGATGGAGTGATGATCTGCGCAAGAGGGCTGGCTGGAGCTGGATGCGAGTAGCCGAAGATCGATCAAAGTGGCGAGCATTTGGAGAGGCCTATGTCCAGCAGTGGACTGCAACAGGCTGATGATGATGATGATGATGAAACTGGTTTATCCTATCGGGCTCAGGATAAATTAGTTTGGACTAGCCTACACTGGTTTATCCTATCGGGTTTAGGACAAATTAGTTTTGGACTAGGCTATACTAGCTAGTTTACAAACTAGTTTAGCCTAGGCAAAACTAGTTTGTACTGAAATCGGGTTTGGCCAATAACAGATACAAAAAAATACTTCGAAGAAAAATTAAGAAAAATATTCAAAACCTGCTCATTTTCATCAGTAGCAATAAAACACCTTATAGAATTTACATAATCAATTTTATGTCAAAGAGCACAAAAAAGCAAATTAACTACGTAATCCAGTACATTTTATTAATCGAAGCGATATCTAAAAATAAATTTTCAAATCAATTCACTTTTATTTATAAATCCACGAGTACTTTAGATTCAGAAATAAACTTCGGCTGGAAAAATTGCGTGTCAAGTAACGAGCTACTACATTACAATAAAATATTACTTCAGGTGTATTATGAGAGTCGTTCATTTGTAAAGAGGCTTATAACTCTTTACAAATGAACGACTCTCATAATACACCTGAAGTAATGTTGTGATCTTACATCTGACAAGTGAAATGCAAATCCGTCTAAAGCTTGCAAACTTTTTTCACCCGATTGCACCAAAAAGACGGTAAGTAATCAGTAGCCTCGAGAAAACCGAGTTAGCCGAGCAGGGCTCAGTCGGCTTCAGTCAGTTGGGCTACTACCAATTACTACCTAATCAATCAGAAATGTTTGCATGAAAAAGAATATTCTCCGAGATCAAACTTTATTGGCACTCCTTGCATCCACTATTGTTGTAAAATTGACGTCAAAATCTGAAAATATAGGTAATACTTAGGTATTTATGGTAAATCCAAATCAGCGGTAGATTACAAAAATTGATAATTCATAAATGTTCTGTAAAGCACTTGAACTGAATAGGTAAATTTGAATTTGAAATTGCTTCCATATAATCGGTATATTTTAAGGTTCTTATGTCATTTCGGATTTATACGACTGCCACAAGAATTAGATGTCGAAGAGTGACCTTTAATTGCTTCACTCTATGACTGACCCTAATTGTATTTTTTTAGTGTTATGTAATTGTTTAGGACGCTTGGCAAATTAAAAGACTCGATGAATTTTAGCTTGAGAATGTCTTTAGATTTAGCAAAACTGAAACTACCCGACTGCGTTTCTATGTAATTTGGAAATGAGAAAACCAAAATATAAATTGTAATAAGTACTTTAGAAACAGAAAATTAAAGCAGTGAGGAAATGGAGAACACATCAATTGCAGATAACTCCTATCTACTGTCTAGACGGCTGACTTTCTAGAATGGGTGCCAACTGCTATAATTTTCTCAAACTGCAAAACTACCTTCGGCTATTTAAGAGGATATAAGAATAAGAACAATAATAATTCACACAACTCGTTATATACAAGTACTAAGTAACTTAAGACCTTGTGTTACAGATATCAGACAACAGAGGAAACACAAATATAATACTTAAATACATATACTTTTATGAAATGTTGAAAATATTAACTCATTTAAATAGGACTACTTATATTCTGGTTTTAAGGCTCACTTTCAATATGGAGACAGAGTATACCTACCCTTGCATTAGAAATGACTTCTAAAGAAGAAACGGACAATGTTCCTGAAAGTGTGACCTGACCTGATTCTATTGGATGAATGCGAGAAAAAGAATACGTGAAACACAGTATAAAACACAGCTAGTAGTGAAGACATGCGTATCAAAAAGTGCCACATCATTAAATTAGGGCTAGGTACGATCAGAAGCCCGCTCAGTAAAATGACAGGGAAGCATTATCCAACATTTTTTCCATGGGAAAATTAACACAAACACTATTAACTAAGAGATCAATACTCGTTTCGACCTTTACATGGAGCCAAATAGCCATAGGGCATAATAATAAGCTATATTATTATTAAAAGCCCGTCGTGTCTCACTGCTGGGCAAAGGCCTCCCTACCCCTGCTCCACATTTCACGATCCTGGGCGACTACAACACAATAGGTGTCGAGCTCAACCCGCCATCGCCTCCTCGGTCTACCTCGTGGCCGCCGTCGATTTTTGGGTTCCCACTCTGTGGCTGTTCTGGCCCAAAAGGTGTCCGACATGCGGTAGACGTGTCCAGCCCAGTCCAATTAGCTTAGTAGACAAAAAATCAAACGTTTGACAAAACTAAAGGCATGAGGAGTCGAAATTATTTTCGAAGAATTTGGAAGAGTTGTTGAACATATGCTGTTCAGAATGGTTGATAGAACACGTGGTTTAAGGGATGTAAATGTTCACAGATACAGCCTGTATAACAAATTTTGACAGTGTTTCATATACCTATAAGTAAAGCTTTTCAAAAGTAGGTTATGCCAAAACATGGTTACAATAGCTAATGTCTAACATACTAATAAATAAATAAAATAATTAAGACAACATCACATACATTTACCTGGTCCCAAAATAAATCACAGACACCCAGACCCAACACAAATATCTGTTTCATCAACAACATTTGTCTTGGTACGGGAATCGAACCCCCTTGCGTCTCAACCGGCGCTCAAACCACTACGCCAAACAGGTCGTCATACTGGTTATTTTCTTTTTAAGCTGTGAGCTTCTTTAACGGGACGGAACCTCATTAAATCAAAATGCAGGTCGTTTTTCTCACAACGCAGTGTGCAACATAAAAGTTCACCCAGTGCCCTGTGGCTAGGGGCGTTAAGAATACTGCCAAGGTATTCCCGGCCTGTCGTAAGAGGCGACTAAATGGGCTTCGGAGTACGTGAGCATGCCCACTACTGGGGAGTGGCTTGCTCAGTATCACGACTCCGCGAGGGAAAAAATCCTACTGGGTGTCCTGGTAGGTCGCGCATTTGGGAAGGGCTGCATTGCGCCAAACAATTTGGCTCAAAGTGGCGAGCACGATTTGTGGTACGGTCCAGTCCCGGGTGAGTGGTATCCGACCGCGATTGCACTGAGATGGACACCCCAGGGGTTTTGGTTAGGGTTAGAGTCCCACACACCACCTTGTCCCCCACATGTGGCAAGGTGAAGGCCATGATGGTTTCCTCTGGGAAAAAAAGACCTCCTCCTTGTTTCGATTTTTCTTCAACTTAATTTCACAAACTATTGTCACAATAGGGGAACATAATGTGATATAATTTATTTTGAAGCCTACTTGTTCCATGGCGACTTCAAGCCTGTCTATTTTAATATCCGACTAAACTGAATTTACCCCAAAATTACTTCATCGGAGAATTTACGATTGGGGCACGAACAATGTATTTTGGTCCTAGCTTGAGGCGATAATACCCTTAATTTTCTGGCGCCTAAGAAGTGCTTTATTGGTTTATTTGGCAGCTTTTGATCTAATCTGCTACCCAAGGCTTTTCGACTAAACTAATTAAGTACTTTGGTAGATACTTTAAGGCTGGTTAAAATAGTGCGAGCCAAAGACTTGAATCGGTGCGAGCTAGTTGAGGAGTTAGTCGTAGTAGAGTGTGTGTCGTTTAATTATGTAACTGTTTCTCTCAACGTCACTCAACGTTTCTTATTAGAGTAAAATCCCAGTGCCGCCAGACCTAGATACGTAATTTTAGCAAAGCTGAAATTTTGGTGATTTGTAGTCTAGTATGTAGGTAGGAGAGTAGGCGTTACTAGCTCGAAACGCCTTTTTCGCGCTACCTGTGAGATGGCCCCGCTTTCCAGCTTGTAAGTACGCATACTCTCCTAATTACATACTAGACTATAAACCATCGAAATTTCAGCTTTGCTAAAATGACGTAGGTCTGGCGGCACTGGGATCTTGGGCTATATGGACTATAATGTTCATATTTGAATGAGGTTGTATACTTATTAGTGCACGTAGATGTACTGGCTAAACAGCTGCTCGCTCTGTGCTAAAGTCTTTGCAGTAGATGACCAATCGGTCATGTCCACTAGTAAATGCAAGAAATTTCCAGAGTTAAATCCCTTAGGTAGGCACTTTACTCGTCTTGACGATTCATTTCCTTTATAATTTTATATAATGTCAGGCTGCGGCTGACAGCTCGGAGGGTTGTTGCTTAACCAGTTATATTCATCGAAACAACTTTATTGTTTCAATTAATTAGATTTGGCGTCTTGAGATTTTGTTGCGTAATCGTCAGGTATAAACTAACTGACCTCGCAATTATAATAATAATCAATTCACATAACATCTCATACCTGACCTGACTCCGTAATAGGTAAGTACGAGTAGCTTAAGCGCTTGTGTTACAGATATCAGAAAACAGAGGATCACAAATATTTGTACATTATATAACACCCAGACACTGAACAAAAGATAATTGTGGGAGAGCCACGCTTCGGCATGAATGATACCACTGTCTCACAGAAAACCGGCGTGAAGCAGCCCCTGTGCTGTGTTTCGCCGATTAATTGAGGGTACCGGAGGCCCACCCGGGGATGGGAAGGGGATTAAAGGTTGGCAGCGCACGTGTAACTCCACTGGTGTTGCAAGTGTCCATGGGCGGCGGCATTGCTTACCATCAGGTGATCTGCCTGCTCGTTTGCTACCTATCACATTAAAAAAAAGCAAGTGTTCATCACACGAATGTTTGTCCAGGGTGGGTTGCACGCACGGCCTTTGGCGTATGAGGTCCACTACCAAATGCGCCAACCGATCAGTCGAAATTCACTCGAATATTTTGAGATTACGATGAATATTATTCAAAATGTAGAGCCATTTTTGATAGCCTATCTTTTCACAATGTCGGTAAGAAGCGACCAAAGTGTGTTGAATGAACGAATCAACCAAGAAAATGAGGCTAGAATACTGAATTTTAACGTAATAAGAATTCATATTCAAATTACGAAAATTGTTGCTTTGATCTGAATGATTTTTTTTTACCTACCTAAGGTATTTAACGATATTGGTTTCGTTTTAGAAAATTATATTCTTTGAATGGTTTTTGGGTCATTCTTACAAAATTTCATACTTATTTTAGATTTTGACGTCAATTTCTAAGGGATATGGATTCAAATACTGTGGTAACTGCTGACTTGATGAGAATGACCCGTCAATTAAGAGGAGAGCTTTTTTTTTAAATCCACGCAGGATCATCGTAGTAGATACTCAAAATGTTACTGGTATATTTCGGTTCTGGTAATACCGTTGAAAGACTTTTTGTGGCATAAAAAACAACTACTTATTCCGTCAAAATATTTAAATTCAACATTAAAATACTTCATCATTTTACTATCTGCACCATCTATCAGTTGAAGTTATGATATAGACTAGTGAATAACTTACAAAACGTTTTAGTGCTATTTTGCGTTGTTATGCTGAAACGTTGCTTGGATTTATTTTACGACCTGCATTATTTATAGGTACTTAGTTCCAAAATAAAACTTTGTTTAAACAACACAGTAGTTAATATATTAACAGTAGGTACTACATGGTAAAGGCACCTAACTTTTTTAACAGTCTTAGAATATTCATTTATCATTTCTTATTTATTTATACATTTTTCATTTACTTATTTTGGTATATACATTTGTCTATAGTTACAGGTATTTATATTATGCTAGCGGCCGCCCGCGACTTCGTCCGCGTGGAAAAGTAACTTTTTACCCCCCTTTCAACCCCTTATAACCCCCTTTTCGCAATAAAAAGTAGCCTATGTTCTTTCTCAGGGTTTAGATTATATGTATACCAAATTTCATTTAAATCCGTTCAGTAGTTTTGGCGTGAAAGAGTAACAGACAGACAGACAGACAGACAGACAGACAGACAGACAGACAGACAGACAGACAGAGAGTTACTTTCGCATTTATATAGTTAGTATGGATTAATTATTATACATATGTAGTACAAAACCATTTCTTAATCTATGGATTGCATTAAAACTTAAACTCCGCCTTTCACCGCACCTTAGCCCATTCTGCTTGACCCAAAGGTTGACTGGTAGAGAATGCCTCTTGGCATTAAGTTCGCCTATTGTACGAAGTTTTGTGCAATAAAGTTTTAATTAAATAAATAAATAAAAAAAAAACACTTAATGGCACAAGTAGGTACTGTATAAAGCATGCACATTTCCCAAAAGATACCCTATAAAGTGAAGAATTCCTCCCTCCTCCCTACCTCCTTACAAATAGTATGGATGGATAATTGTTTAACCATATCCATCCATCCATACTATTTGAATAAAATTTAAACCAACCTTACAATTTCGACGGCTTCTAAGTTGGTACACATGTAAGCTCCAACGTTTCTTAGAATTGTGTTATATTGGACCCAAATTAAATAAAATTTGACCTAATGTTTTCTCGGTACACATAGTTAATAACTTTAAACTATGACTTTTCGTGCAGAAAGGAGTGTGGGTGGTTTAGGTACATATTCCAAGTATTTGGTACTTTCATAGTCAAGTGAGAACATAAACATGGGCACTGTTTGTGAGGTAGAACAAAGTCTAATTTAAAATCTAGACAAAAGTCTAATTCTAAGAAAATAGTGATTTTACTATTTGCTTAGAATTAGTTTCATCATCATCATCATCATTTTAGCCAATAGACGTCCACTGCTGGACATAGGCCTCCCCCAAAGTTCTCCACACAGATCGGTCCTGTGCCACCCGCATCCAATGGGCTCCCGCGACCTTCACCAGATCGTCGGTCCACCTGGTGGGAGGCCTGCCACGGCTGCGGCCTCCTGCACGTGGCCTCCACTCAAGGACCTTTCCACCCCAACGGCCGTCTGTTCTCCTCGCAATGTGCCCTGCCCACTGCCACTTCAGCCACGCAATTCTTTGGGCTATGTCCGTGACCTTAGATCTCCTGCGGATCTCATCATTTCTGACACGATCACGCAAGAGATAAGAATTAGTTTAGTTATTCTTTATTATATTTATTTATTCATTCCAGTTGGGGAAAGGAAGTTAAAGGTTGGAAGTGCATTTGTGTCTACTGGTGTAGCGGGCGGCCGCAATTGCTTAACATAAGGTGATTCGTCTGCTCGTCTGCCACTTATCACATAAAAAAGTGTTATCCACTTGCCACTGCGCCACCAATGCAGTCAAAAACAATATCAAGAACTAGATAAGCTCGTATGTATTCACTTTAACAGTGATGACAGAACACTACAATCGGTTCTCGATGAAACTGCACTGCCGAGCGGAAACATGAGCAGTGTGCATACAAGTCAATGTTATTTCGGTGTCATGAAACTGCATATGCAGTTTGGGTTTGCTATCGTTTTCGCTTCGCAGCCTCCTGTCGCAAACGACATTGTATCCATGTGTTATTTTACGACTATGTACGGAACCGAATCGAAGCCGGTCCATATTAGAGGAAGGCTGGGGAATCGAGTATCCCCTTCCCCCCGAGTGGGCCTCCGGTACCCTCACTCACTCGGCGAAACACAGCACAGGGGTTGCTTCACGCCGGTTTTCTGTGAGGCAGTGGTATCACTCCGGTTGAGCCGGCCCATACATGCCGAAGCGTGGCTCTTCCACAGTTAAAGTGTAGCGGAGCTGTCTAAATGAGCACTACACTTATTTATTGTAAAGTGTTTGAAGTATGAATTACAGCTCACTTTTTTTATCTATCATCATTATTTCTCTTTTCTTAATTAACGTGTGTGCGCTTTAGCTAGTCTGTAAGCATACTTGTAAGCTGAATTCAATAAATAATAATAAGTAATCAGTTCCAAAGACATACAGTTGCAAAGAGCCCAATCAGAAAAGGAGAGCGATACGCTAATATGACGTCACTAGGCTAGTGCTTCCTATAAACGCCCTGCAAAATTTTGGTAAAGAAAGAGGCAGATATATCAAAAGTTTGTTACTCAATAACTTTCTTGTATTCAAATTTTTTTTAAAAGTTTCTTTATAATCGTACACTTCTACAGTAAATTATCGAGTCTACGTATCAGATGTCGATATTTAAACGAGAGTATATACCCTTTAGGTTCATACTGTCAGTTTGGGGTGCGCTTATATCATTCAGGGTTTGGGAAGTCTAATACATATAATTACAATGTAGCGTTTTATCCATGTAAATTGTTTATATATCTGCTATTTGGTTGATTATCGCAGGTAAATACCAAAAGTATTGTTCATTAAATATTTTTTGGTCCCTCTTGGATTACGGAACCCTAAAAATAGTGCCTTTTCAGTTACCTTCAATAATATTTATTACAATTGTTCCCAACATTTCCTTTCGAATAGTTGACAACTAACCAAAAAGCAAAGTTAGGTAGGTATAAGTATTTCCTTATAGTTTTGGAAGTCAAATTTATTGCTTTAATAGAGCCTGTTTGTTCCGACGCAAAAACTAAGAGTCTGATTTACGATGGTCAATACTTATAACGATTGAGTTATGGTCTAAAAGAATTACTATTTGTTGGCCAGTTGGGACTATGTTAAATTACATAAGTAGTTACAGTAATTTAACCAGGTTACTGTAGTTGAATAACTACAGTAGGTATACAAATATTCAACGAAATTTTAAACCAACAAAAATACAACGAAGTTAAGAAGTCAATAAGTATGTAGCAGCAGTGGTTAATGTGTTATGTAGGTAAAGGAAGAGAGGTCCTATAAATTGATCCTGTAAGGATTTCCTGTCTGTATGCCCCGTTGGTTTAGTGGCTTAAGTATCGGGCCATAATTTTGGTGTCCCGGGTGACCTGAAGTATGACTGTGAGACAGTTATATGCTGATACTTTGCTTCTTTTACTAATACTATAATTTTATTTGACTGGCCGGTTGGCGCAATGGTAGTGACCGTGCCTCATACGCCAAAGGTCGTGGGTTCGATCCCGACCCTGGACAAACATTCGTGTGATGAACACTTGTGTTTGTTCAGTGTCTGGGTGTTATATATGTATTTAAGTATTATATTTGTGATCCTCTGTTGTCTGATATCTGTAACACAAGTGCTTAAGCTACTTAGTACGGAGTCAGGTCAATGTATGAGATGTTGTGTGAATTTATTTATTTATTATTTATTTAATTGACATCATTAGTCACCCATGCTCGTCCACTGCTGGAGATAGGTCTCCCCTAATGCTACATACTTACATGGGTGTAATATGTAAGTATGTAGTATATTTGTGTTTCCTCTGTTGTCTGATATCTGTAACACAAGTGCTTAAGCTACTTAGTACGGAGTCAGGTCAATTTATTATTATTATTAATGCACGCCACCGCTCCCGATTTTCGGCCACTCTCATCCAGCCCACACCAGCCAGCCTTCGAATGTCATCATCCCATCTTGTCGCAGGGCGTCCAACACTACGCTTACTGAGTCGCGGTCTCCAAACGAATTATTTACAATTTTAGGGTATTTGACAAAAAAAAATTATGTTTTTAATCAAAAGACCTCTCAATTTAAGAAACATTATTGAAAGAATTGCTTGATTCTGATTTGAATCACCTGAGATATCACAACTTTAAAGCACAATTTGGGCAAGCCCAAACGCTCCTATACCAAGGCTACAGGCAAGTGACGTCACACGCTTGTATCTTGTATGCGCGTCTAGTAAATTTTGTTTGGTAGCTATATCAAATGTTTCGTTTAAGTAAATGGTTTCATAATAAAAGTTGGTGGAAAAGTACGGGTAGTTCAATGATATAATTATTTTTTTAAATGTATACTTTAAAATGGACTTGCCCATGAAACTTGAATGCTCATAAAACACTAGACGTTATATTTTTACTGAAAATGTTGGCCATTGGTTCTCATTTACCAGTATTTTGGAAAAGTAAATATTTTTACTATATCGAAATTAGTCAAATACCTTGGGTGATTACATTAGCCGCAGAACTGACTACCGTTGGAGCTGTAAAGTCCTTGATACTATAATAGTTAGGGATTATTAAACCTTCATTGGAATTTCTGTTCAAAAGTGATAAGTTTAAAGGTCTGAGTGAATGAGTCTTACAAGCCTTTGAACACATTACATGAATCCGATGAGATGACACGTCACGCAAGGCTATACGTCAAATGAGTGTAGTAGCAAGGACGCCGATGCCTGCTTAGTAATAATGGCTACAAACTGACAAGGAGACTGTATTGTCAATAATCATAATATCAAATGCTAGCTGCGCTTCGCATATATTTAATATTGGTTTTTACCCGCGGCTTCCCTCGCGCCTCACACTTCCCTAAATGGGTGGTTAGAAAGGGGCAAAAATTAATATGTTACTTACTCTCCATTCCTTAAAAATCTCGTCATTTCGTCGCCTCGTTTTGCAGTGAAAGAAAGACAAACATACAGGCAGACAGACAGACACACTTTCCCATTTATAATATTAGTACCTATGGATTAAAAATTGGATAATTACACTTTGTTGCGAATCCGAATTTTACTAAGTATATTAGATTGCGGACTACTGAGTAAACATCTCTCTTAGGTTTGAGTAGGTTACTCCTCACATACAGAAATGTTCATGCACGATCAGACGAGCAGACGGATCACATTGGCAAAAAAAAGCAATATCGAACAACGAGTACCTACATGAAATTGTTTCTGTGAATGAAGAGCACAATAGCCTAAAGTTATTACTTATTACGAGAATAAAATATCAAAGGCAGGTAACTAACTATCTCGAACATTTTAAGTTAAAAGTCGTTAGATCCCTTATTTAAGTAATTATTCTCTCTTGAAGTGGAATTTACATCACCATTTTATTATGGACTTATTTAGCGGATGAATACCCAAGATTTCTTGGAAAACATGTTGTACTGATTGTATAAACGATTTCATGGTTATTGAAGTGCCACAAGACTGTTAATAATTAAACGTTTTCCAAACCAGTTCATTATTTATTTTAGCAAAATGATTTATTATCTTAACAAGCTCTATTGAAGTGAAGTGCTAAATCATTTGATACAAATACAGAGTGTTGTATCTTTGACTATGTAGTCAAAGGGATGTAAATGTTTACACACGAGATAATAAATTGGAGTTTTTAGGACACGTGGTCCATCAACCATTCTGAACAACATTTGTTCCATGACTTTTCGAAAAATGCATAAAATAGGTTCTGGTGAAGGTCGCGGGAGTCCCTTGGATGCGGGTGGCATAAGACCGATCTGTGTGGAGAGCTTTGGGGGAGGCCTATGTCCAGCAGTGGTCGTCTATTTGATGAATTTCGAAAAGTCGTTGAACAAATGTTGTTCCGAATGGTTGGTAGAAGACGTAGTTACAGGGATGGAAAGGTTCACAGATAAACCCTGTAAGTATAAACAGGAAATAATTTACCTATCAGGTACCATCTTGGTTTGTTGTATTCTGAAAGTAGATGTCTACTTTGCTTTCGCGATGTAGAATTGTATAAAAATTTGAATCTTGTATGAAACAGTTGAATTAGCGTCAGCCGCATGAGTATATAGGTATTTGAAATTAACCACTATCTTTTCTTTCCAGGCATAACGTCCATCACAACCCTGACGGTGATATCCTTCGAGCGGTATATGATGGTGACGAGACCACTCAGCTCGCGGCACCTCAGCTCGAAGGGGGCTGTGCTGGCCATCGCCTTCATCTGGACGTACTCATTGGCCCTCACCACTCCACCCCTTATGGGGTGGGGGAACTACGTCAATGAAGCCGCTAATATCAGGTAAGATAAACATCTTTTGCCCATATTATGGGGACATTTGCCCAGTATATGAGATGTTTGCCCATATACGGGACAATTGCCCGTATACGGGATATTTGCCCATATATGGTACATTTACCCATGTATAGGACATTTGCCCATATCCTCGTACCACTGAGCCACGCTTTGGCATGAATGGGCCGGCTGACCGTAGTGATATTACCTCACAGAAGACCGGCATGAAGTAGCGCCTTGGGCTGTGTTTCGCCGAGTGAGTGAGGGTACCGGAGGCCCAATTGGGGGTAGATTGGGGGATTAAAGGTGCCGCTCGAACCCGTAACCCTTGCGTCTCAACTAGCACTCAAACCACCGCACCAAACGGGTCGTCTATGCGGTAAATTGGTACGTTGTCTCAATTCAAACTTACTTCGGGTGTCTCACTATTTCGGCATGGCAAGGTTAAAGCTAAATTATTTCCAAGCAATACGATTAATTATAAATTTGAAATAACCTGTATTGGCTGATTTAACAGAGCGCCTAAAATTTATTAGCAATTCCCAATATCCATTTAGCTAGACAACTCAGGCATAATATGCCTGAGTTGTCTGTCTAATATGATAAATTATATTATCATATTAGACAGACTGACATTAACTTAAAAGCCCAGACGAGTAAGTACAGCGCCACATCATAGTGTACAAAACTGTAAAATTTATTTAATCGACTCTCATCTTAACGGCATACACATTAGGTTGAATATCAATTGAAGAAATTTGACAGGTTGTGGAAACCTGATGTGTGGCTGACTGTACCTAAAATAATTAGAATTAATGTCAAATAATTTTAAATGCTGTTTAAAAAAACTTGTTTTGATGCTAACTCATTCAAAAGATATTCGACAAATACAGTAAATCGTCCCTCCTTTAAAACTTTGATTTTTTGATTGCCGACTTATTGCCCGGAGGCGGCAAAGTGTGGTATCGGTACCAGAATCAAAGAAGGTAAAACTAATTAACCTGTCTAATTAAATAGTCAGCTTCAATGTAAAAGTCGATTTCAGTAGGAAAATTATATTACGTGATAGTCTCCTGTCGAGGCAACAGTAAGTTAATTTTCAATATTGGATGGATAATAATTTCATCAATAAGATCATAGGCAAACCGACGTCAACTTTACTTTGTGTTTGTTTTACAATTTTTACCAAAGGAAAAAAAAACGACGTCCATTTGTACTTACATGACTTAAGACTTTGCAAAAATCGTCCAATGTTACAGTACACAGACCATAAATAAATAATTATTACTACCTTTAGGAATATGTGGTAGCATACTTTCTTGGCAAATATTCCCCGATGGCTTTTCGTCCTCTTTGATGATGCGCATTGCCATCATGATGGGAAAAATTGCTGGGACACGCAAAATTGGAAGGCAAAAATGGCTCAGGAACGAACGACATTGGACCGTCATCAAATCCGCTGAACAACTTTTTAGGATTGCCATGGATAAGCCACGGTTTAAAGAGCTGATGGCCAATCTTCAGTAATGAAGCGGCGCTTCAAGATGAACTTCCCATACACGTGCCCGACTTTGTATGAAAAGTTGTTTTTTAAAATGCTTAGTAAAGTGTACGTGTATATACTGTCCCAATACAAGGGCAAAGACTTTTTGGTGACCCTGATGAAATGCCGCCGGCCCGAATGCAACGGTCGACGACGGTCGCCCCCCCCCCCCCCCCCCTGAACGACATTTTCTAAGTTTTCTTGGGTCTAGTGTTGAGGGTTGACGCCCCCAGTTAATTATCGTCATCTGCTACTCTTAGAAGAGGGTTGCCCTAGTTTGAGATCAGGTTGATTGGTGTGATTGACAGACGCTCGAGTTACTTTCAATTCAATTCATTTATTGTCAGTCATATGAGGCAAGATGTTACGGTTCAGCATTAGTACATATGAACCCTGATGCTTTCGAGACGACAGAGTTATTTTCGCATTTATTTAGTTAGGATAACGTTGAAACGAACCCGACCCGTTTGGTTCAGTGGTAGTGAATGCTGCGTCTGGGCCAAGGGTTGCGGTTCGATCCCCGCACAGTACAAACATTTGTGTGCATGAACATGTTTGTTTGTATTGGTCTGGGTGTTTTCTATGTATTATAAGTATGTATTTACAAAAGAAAAGTATTATACGTATATATTTGTAATTCCACTGATGGTTCTGATATCTGTAACACAGGTGCTTGAGCTACCCATCTCAGAGTCAGACCAATGTATGTGATGTAGTGAAATATTATATATATTAACGTTTATTTGGTTGTTCCCAGTTGTTCAGTAAACTGGCACGAGCAGTCCATGAACACGCTGACGTACATCATGTTCCTGTTTGCAATGGGCCAGATAGTCCCACTCGCCGTCATCACCTTCAGCTACGTCAACATCATTAGAACACTCAAGAAGGTAAATATTAAAATATATTCTTACGTAAATAAAAAAAAATTTAATGTGACTAGCACAGGACAGATCCGTGTGGAAATCATTGGGGGAGGCCTATGTCCAGTACTACTTATTATCACAAGTGTTGCCACAACACAAAATTATCTTTACAAGTTTAGGTTAGGTTTATTTTTTTATGACCACCCAGAAATCCTTAAACTTATTCCGGGTAAGTAGAAGTACGATGCGGCTAAACGTGGCCCGCCTTATTAAAGAACGTATCTCAATGACAATTCGGCTAATCGTTGATCCGCAGCATTTCAAAACGGCTTCAAAAATGTGGTATGTAGGAATGTAATGTATAGTTTACTATGTGTTGCATGTTATATAATAATTATTTAAGGATAGAATATGACTAGATTACTTATGTACCTTCTTTCAATAGTAACTAAAAGTTGTGAAATAATATATTAGTAACAGTGTCTTCCATTACATAAAAGTACTTAAGTCGTCCATGCTATAGGAGTTGCAGGTTCCATGTTACCGACTTACATGCTAGTCGGTACTAAATGTAAATACTGCGTTAGTTATAAGACTAGGTATATAATTATGGTCCAATTTAACAAATAAATAAATATTCGTAAGGCACTGCGTCAAATTAATTGGACCATTCTTCTTCCAATTACAAGACTTCTAGGGACTAACGCGTTTAATTAACTAAGGACAAAATCTCAGGGAGAACCTAGCAACAACAAACATTGTTAACTATTCTCCCAAACTCAAAACACCACGACTAATGGAAGAGTCATTCTTTGGCATGAATAGGCCAGTGATACCACGCTACAGAAGACAGGCGTGAAGCAACGTCTGCGCTGTGTTTCGCCGAATGAGTGAGGGTACCGGAGGCCCTATCGAGGGGGAAGGAAGTTAAAATATGGCAGCGCACTTCTGTTCCTGCGGGTGTCTATCTGTATAGGTAACTAGCGGCCGCCCGCGACTTCGTCCGCGTGGAAAAGTAAATTTTTACCCCCCTTTCAACCCCTTACAACCCCCTTTTCGCAATAAAATGTAGCCTATGTTCTTTCTCAGGGTCTAGATATCTGTATACCAATTTCATTTAAATCCGTTGAGTAGTTTTGGCGTGAAAGAGTAACAGACAGACAGACAGACAGAGTTACTTTCGCATTTATAATGTTAGTATGGATAGTATGGATTAAGTGTTTACCCTCTATACCTAACCCTATCACATACAAAAAATAAACTAGGTAACTCGCAAGCACGCTTTCAATTTTGCTACAAAGCGGTTCTTTTCACAAAATGCACACGGTGTCCCTTGGGAATTCTCGACGATGCAAGCTATTTTCTCATCAATAATGAATCCTGTTAATTCGACGAGGGCCCAAGGTAACGTATTCCCTAGCAATGCCGGAATCCACTTATCTGTTCCGAGGCACCTTCGCCGGATTGATAGATCGGTCTTTTGAAAGGGTTGATTCTGATAGCGTTAGTATGTTATGTATCCATTTAGGTATAGCTAGGATTTAGAAATGTACTTGAATAATCGATTATTGTTTATCTCATAAGTATTTTTTGTTATATATATTTGCTACAACTACTCATTGGTTGAGTATTAGTACTTATCTATAACTCAGTAGCAACTCAATAGCAAAAATAATTAGGTTCAGCGAGTAGCTGTTCGGAAGTTAAGCAAAGTGACGAAGGTAGTATTTTAGAAAGATGATTAACATCGATAATTTTGCTATTACTCTTTATTGCAAATGTGTTGTGTCGGGGACAAAATTGAAGTCGCAACCGCTTGAGGTAAATGGTGGAACTGTGCATCCCCCGCGTGATAAATGCTCGACTAGCTAGACTAGATCGAAATACTACATCGGTGTGATGTACTAGGAGGAATGTGTTTGCTCCTAGTGTATCACACCGATTTAATATCGAGCGAATCGTCGTAATGCATTTAGGCAGTGAGTTATCTCGTCCATATCCGAACATGCACCTAGATTTGCATATACCTATATGTAGGTATGTGGGTATTTCTACTATTAGCTTTGCGGTGAGGGTAATATTGTGAGGAAACCTGCACGTTACCGATAATTTCTGAAAAGTGTTACCATGATTAAGTCTGTCTGGTTCATTTACATTAATTAAGGTAAAGTGCCCTAATACGGAGGTATTTCGCAACATTTGAAAGTAAAGAACAAAAATAAGCATTTGTTAGTATTTATAAAGGTGGAAAAAAATTCTATCGTCAAAAGTGGAATTTATATTTGTATTGCTGTTGAGACTATGTCTCTTTCATGATATTTCTTATTTTAATAAAATATATAAATAGTCGGGTCGATTTTCCCTAATACGGAGGTAAATTTGAGTCTGGTCCTATTACTGCGGTAGACGGTTCCTAATACGGAGTGTCAGAAATTATATTCATTATAGTTCCGTACAAATAATATTTATTAAATAATATTCATGTGTTTACGTTATGGTAAGTTTTTCCTATAGTTGTATATTGATATTATTACATTGCCAATAGTAAATCAATTAATTATATTAAGATTTACTTTATTCACATTTATAATGTTTAATAATATTTTTTGTTTAACGGTTTTATTTAGCTCACCCCGTTTGTTTTATTATTATTTATTCTTTCTTGGGTCAAATTTAGAAATTGAAATTAAGTACCATAGGTAATTAGATGTACCTACGTAGTTAGCGGTAGCTTTACCACCTAAGTTAAGGTAATAGGTTAAAACGTGCTGAGGACTGTATAGTATTAGGGAGGCTAAACATGTAATGTCGCAAGCATCAGTACTTGAAATATTTGTAGAAGCAAAAGTAATTTTGCGGTCCAACATTGACGTTACAAAAGGATTGGTCATAATCAGCAACCCACACTCGTCCACTGCTGGACATAGGTCTCCCCTAATGTACGCCACCGCTCCCGATTTTCGTCCACTCTCATCCAGCCCACACCAGCCAGCCTTCGAATATCATCATCCCATCTTGTCGCAGGGCGTCCAACACTACGCTTACCGAGTCGCGGTCTCCACTCAAGGACTTTACGGCTCCAATGGTTGTCAGTTCTGCGGGTAATGTGACCAGCCCACTTTAGTTTGCTAATTCGGTGGGCTATGTCGGTGACTCTGGTTCTCCGTCGGATTACATCATTTCTGATGCGGTCCT
Source organism: Cnaphalocrocis medinalis (assembly GCA_014851415.1). NCBI lineage: Eukaryota > Metazoa > Arthropoda > Insecta > Lepidoptera > Crambidae > Cnaphalocrocis > Cnaphalocrocis medinalis. Next base: position 9,046,398 of record CM026286.1, read on the forward strand.
TCAGAGATACTCCAAGCATAGCCCTTTCTATAGCTCTTTGAGCGACTTTGAACCGGTGGATTAGTCCAGCCGTGAGTGTCCACGTCTCGGCAACGTAAGTCAAGACCGAGAGGTCGCGCTGGTCGAAAACTTTCGACTTAAGACTTTGAGGGATAGGTGACGAGAAGACTTGACGAAGCCTACCAAATGCTGCCCAGCCTAGCTGAATTCTCCTATTGGATTCTCTCTCGAAGGCTCGAAGCCGTTTTTGCCTAATTGAAGCGTTTGTCTTAGATAGTCATTAACAGTGACCGGTCCCGGATCAACGAGCTCGTTGAACATGACCTTCATTTAACCAAGTTCGTCCGAAGACCGACGTGTTTGGAAGATTCAGCCAGGCTGCTCACCATCTCCTGTAGGTCATTTAAGATTTCCGCCAAGATGACGATGTCGTGTGCGAATCTTAGGTGTGATATGTACTCGCCATTAATATTGATTCCGCGCTTTTTCCAGTTTAGCGTTTTGAACATGTCCTGCAGCGAAGCGGAGAAGAGTTTCGGAGATATAACATCTCCTTGTCTCACACCACGTCGCAGCAAGACAGGCTCAGTTTGGCCATTTTGGATTTCATAATATTTTTTTCTTATATACAATTTGCTACAACTATTTGTTGAGTACTTATTAGTAGGTATCTGATAACTCAGTGCAATAGCAAAAAGACCGCGATTGTGCGATTGCGCTGAGATGGACACCCCAGGGGTTTTAGATACAGTTAGAGTCCCACACACCACCTTATTGCCACATGTGACAGCGTGATAAGGCCATGATAGTTTTCCCTGGGGAAACAAGGGGAATAAATAGTTAGGTATAGTATAGCAAAGTAACAAAAAATATTTTAAATAAATGATTAAGCAATCGATACCTAGCCGCTTGAGGCAATTGGAGGAACTGTGATTCCCTCGCGTGATAAATGCTCGACTAGCTAGACTAGATCGAAGATACTAAATCGATGTGATGTACTAGGAGGAATGTATTTGATCCTAGTGTATCACACCGATTTAGTATCGAGCGAATCGTTGTAATGCATTTAGGCAGTGAGTTATCTCGTTCATATCCGAACATGCACCTAGATTTGCATATACCTATATGTAGGTATGTGGGTATTTTTACTATTAGCTATGCGGTGAGGGTAATATTGTGAGGAAACCTGCACGTTACCGATAATTTCTGAAAAGTGTTACCTTGATTCAATCTGTCTGGTTCATTTACATTAAATTACATTTAATTGTTCTCTTCATAGTAATTATCACATTTAGTAATGTGCTGGAAAAGATTATTTATTACTATTTCTTGGGACACGTGTGGGTCTTTCAAGTATTTTAATATTTGTAAATTTTCCTGAAGTAGTCATGTAGGATGATGACCATGCTTAAATTTTAGGATTCCTAGCTTAGGCATGCTGCTAGCTTACATCCTTACAAACTTTCGCATTTGTTTTAAATAGATTAAGTACCTTCCGAAATTGGGTTCTGGGAATCCAAATAGTACAAACAAAGGTCAAATTAGGAAACTGTCTCTTTGAGCTTTACGTTAACTTTGAATGTCAAGTGAATAATACAATTTGGATTCAAATAAAATAATGATAACTGTATATAAAATTATCACGTCAAGCAAAATGTTGCCGTGTTTGGACCTTAGAAATCTTGATTTCGCTTCACGGCGTAAGAGTTGATTTCAAAGATGAATTAATTACCCTTGAAGTTGTTTAGGCTAGTTTGCTAAACTTAATACAATGAATGTGTCCTTTTTTAAGAGTTGATTTCAAAGATGAATTAATTACCCTTGAAGTTGTTTAGGCTAGTTTGCTAAACTTAATACAATGAATGTGTCCTTTTTAGGGTTCCGTAGCCAAAATGGCAAAACGGAACCCTTATAGTTCGTCATGTCCGTCTGTCCGTCTGTCCGTCTGTCCGTCTGTCCGTCTGTCCGTCTGTCACAGCCGATTACTCGGAAACTATAAGTACTACAGTGATGAAATTTGAGGGAATATGTGTTGTATGAACCGCTACAAAAATATGACACTAAATAGTAAAAAAAAGAATTGGGGGTGGGGCCCCCCATACATGTAACTGAGGGATGAAATTTTTTTTTTCGATGTACATACCCGTGTGGGTATCAATGGAAAGGTCTTTTAAGTGATATAAAGTTTTCTAAAAAACATTTTTCTTAAAGTGAACGGTTTTTGAGATATCAGCTCTCAAAGTCGTAAAAAGTATGTCCCCCCCCCTCTATTTTTATAACTACGGGGATAAAAATTCTAAAAAAAATAGAGGTGATGCATGCTAATTAACTCTTCAACGATTTTTGGTTTGATCAAGTATCTCTTATAGTTTTTGAGATAGGTTGATTTAACTGTAATTTTGGTTAAGTTTAATATATTTGCTGCTACGGAACCCTTTGTGCGCGAGCCCGACTCGCATTGTTATTATTTCTAATAACTAACTAACTAAACTAAGAAAATAATAACGGAATAACTTTTGATGGAAATTACAGGAAAAGTTTTTACGCGTACTATATTGACGTGTGAAAAAAAAACAAAACATTTTATTTATACTGTATTTGAAACGCGTTTAGTACATTTGACAATAATGTAAGATGAGCTTACCATTTGGAACATTATTAACCGCTCTATACCTAGTAATTTATTCTATTCATTGAATATCTAAATGAGAATCTCCACCGCATAAGTTTCGGCAAAAGGGCCAGTCTAGCTATTATACATTTCGTCATGATTTCGACCCTTTATTAAATTAGGACTGGAATTAACGTTATTGTAGCGAGCCTCTAAATAGATTCGAACCGGGGCGTCGCGTTGGATTAGTATTCACATTTAGTTCAGTTTTGATTTGTATGAAGACATTAACTAATATTTTTTTAGTTCATGATAAGTATCATAAAAGGTAAGTAGAATACGTAGGTTAGTTACTTTATTATAAAAGCGGCAAAGCGCGAGAAGGATGGAGTTTTCCGTAGCAGAAAGTAACATTTTATAAAAATAAATTAAGTTGAGTTGTATATTATTACAAAACTACTAATTAGATCTCGTTTAAACTAATTTCCGGTGGTAACTTTTGGGTATTTCTACCAAGTTCATTTTATTTCTCTATTCGGTGTCTCATTTGAAAATGGAATTTAAAGTAGTTTAAAATAAAAAATAAAATATCGTAATCTTTTATTTTTGTAATTTTATTTTATTTTAAAAGTTGAGGTGAAGAGGGACATAATATTTTACCACACAGCAGCTTGGGACTCAACCGAGCATCACATGAGAGGGACCTCATTTAATTTTATGAAACGTGCTCGTAAATTTAAAGGCGACATTGAATGTACGTAGACTAATGTTTTGGCAAGCCATTTCGAGGCTCCCACACCTCGTGCCAAAAAGGCAGATGTTTTAGAATTACAATGTATAGGTGTGTCTTAATAGATACAGGTAAGTGTGCCAGTAGGTTGGATTTAGGTGTCGAGGCCTAGCCTTGACTAGCTGAAATCCCTATGCTGTACATATGTTGGAGTGCTCAGTGCCACCCCTGAGGGCACCGGATCTAAAAAAAAACGCTAAATCTAGTACCATATAAGTACCAATAAATGTTACAAAAATAACAAATTACGGACAACAATTTGTGGCTCTACTGGTGTTGCACAGGGATGTTACGAATATTCGCATTTGCATTCGCTTATGCGAATGGTTTGCATCGCTTTTTACATTCGCATCGATATTCGCATTCGCTTAAATCAATGCGAATGTTATGCGAATGCGAATGTGTGCAGGTCGTGCGTGCGTGAACTCGTGACTCTTGATCTTGCCAGACTGACACTGACTGTTCTTAAAATATAATTTGCCTTTATTAAACTTTGACTACTGAATGTCGGTCAAGTCAGTACATTTTGTATGTTTTTTGTCTTTTAAGTAGTAATAATGATGGATTTATATATATTTTTTTATAATATAATGAAGGCAAACGAGCAAGCGGGTCACCTGATGGTAAGTGATCACCGCCGCCCATGGACATCAGCTACACCAGAAGGAGTGCGGATGCGTTGCCGGCCTTTTAGGAAGGTATAGGCTCGTTTCTTGAAGATTTGAATGTCGTACCGGTTCGGAAATACCGCTGCGGGAAGTTGATTCCACAATGAGGAGGTTATATGTTGTTTTTTTTACATTTGATGTGACTGATGTCTTAAGTACTTAACATTCGCATTCGCACATTCGCGGCGTAAACATTCGCATTCGCATTCGCATTCGCGAATGTCAAAATTTTGACATTCGTAACATCCCTATGCAAGTGTCTATGGGCGGCTGCAATCGCTTACCATCAGATGATCCGTCTGTTCATCTGTCATCTATCACATAAAACAAAATCTAAGTTAGTTTTAACTGTGGGAGGGCCACGCTTCGGCATGAATGGGCCGGCTCGACTGGAGTAATACCACGTCATTACAGAAAACCGGCAGGAAGCATGCGCTGAGTTTCGCTGCGTGAGTGAGGGTACCGGAGGCCTAATCCAGGGGAAGGAGGGTTAAGAGGTAAGCAGCGCTCTTGTGACACCACTGGTGATGCGGCGGTAATTGCTTACCAATTCAGGTGATACGTCGACTCGTCTGTCACCTAGGTATCATAAAAAAAGTTCCCTATCAAGTTTGATACCAGGACCTACGAGTATGTTATTATCCTCGCTACATCCTTGGTTTAAAGCATCGTTTTCTATTCAACGTGTTATTCTCGTGTTTATAGCATTTGTCTGTGAATGCATTGAAATGAATATGCTTTTGTGCTGACAAATCAAACAAAACGTATGTGAGAAATATCGCTGTATTCAACACAACTCACCATTCGTTTGAGTCTTTGATACTCATACTTCGTATTCACACGACGTTTTTGCATTTATGGATGAAAGATGGAATGTATTTCATTGGCGTATCGACATCAAATGGCCATGCATTCATTGAAATGTATCTTATAATTTTATTGCTTCTCTTACATAGCTATACCATAAATAAAAACACAGATAAATTCAAAGTAAGTTAAGTACGGTGGCCCGCCCACACTTCATTTCTCTTTCACCGTTACGGTGGAAAACATGCCATCTCGAACTAAGTTTTGTTCGGTACGAACACTTAGGTACTTAGCAAATTAGGTCATTGACCGTTGCACGGTATTTTTGGCATATTAGGAATTATTCGCAGGGCACATTGCGAGGAGAACAGACGGCCGTTGGGGTGGAAAGTTCCTTGAGTGGAGCCACGTGCAGGAGGCCGCAGCCGTGGCAGCCTCCCACCAGGTGGACCGAGACGATCTGGTGAAGGTCGCGGGAGTCCATTGGATGCGGGTGGCACAGGACTGATCTGTGTGGAGAACTTTGGGGGAGGCCTATGTCCAACAGTGGACGTCTATTGGCTGAAATGATGAGGAATTATTAACTTTAGTGCAATTATCGCCGCCGTACGAACGGGTCGCAGTGTCGCACTAATTAACATTCATCATCTTAACATTATTAGAACATTTTTGTAGAAAGTTAACTATGCACTCTGTGTGATACCTTACCTACTTCGATAATTTTATTCCTGTAAGCAATCGAATTGGAACGGTTAGCTTCAGATAAACCTAACAATAGTTCAAACCCAGATTATGATGATTTAGCAATTTGTATTCCTGCTTCACGAAAGCCCATCACGCCGGTTCTGTTTAATGTCAAATCAATACAAAGTAAATTTACATAATACTCGTAGATACCTAGATGGAGAACGCATGCCACCTATCTACTTGGCGTGCTAAACATACAACTCACACTGCTTGCAGGAGTTATAATATAATATTATAATGTCCTCCTTACCGATGATACGTTATGGCGGCCAATCTCTTTTTTTGGGTTTGCACTTGACCTCATCTCACCTGATGGAGAGTGACAATGAGGTCTAAAATGTAGCAGTAGAAAAAGCCTATTCACTCTCGACTTAAAGACACCCAAATTCTACGATCAGCCATCGACGCAGGACCATCATCATGTAGATGTAGGTACCTCAGTTCTACAGTACGCCATCTAGCGGATTTTCCCATGAGGTAGCCCCAATGGTCTCTGCGGATGCCAAGCCTCGGTTAATCCTGACTGAGCAATTTAGCATAGATACTGAATTTTCCGCAAACTTTTTTTTTATATTAAGGACAATCAGGATTCAACCCCATTTCGCCTGATGGTAAGAGGCCGTGAGATCCAAATATGAAGCCGACAGGCAAAAAAGAACAAACTAAGTACCTATTGAGTCTGTCATCCTCACCCTGAAGTTTCACGCCCCGCCTAAAAGACCCAGGATTGTAAGAAGGAGGAAACACATGAACTGGAAGAGCATTCCATGATTTGATAGCTCGGGGCAGGAATGAGGAGCTAAACCTATTGGTGCGCGCCGGCATTGTCTGGATGGTATGCGGATGGCAACGCTGTCCAGCACGTGTTGGTCGTAAATATGGGGTCAACTCCTCTAATAAGGTATCCGATGTGGGTCTGACAGATCACGATTTGGGTGTTTATAAACTCGATCTACTCTTAATCTTTGCACTACTGTACGCAATTGATGTACTATTATGCTGTAGGTACGGTCCCAGTTAACGGCTGCAGCAGATGATGTTCATGGTTATAGTTTGGAGGCATATGGTGAATGGTGCATTTAATAAATCTGCACCATATGTAAACTGCTGAAGCAATTTGCATGCAGCTTGGGGTTCAGTGTGATAGATTTTTTATGGATTAGGTACAACCACGAAGGGAACTTGCAGCGATATTTGAATTTAAATCTGTTATTACATTTTGAAGACAAATGCTGCAAGTTTGTAACTTTAAAATGTTGCAAACAGCCTAGGGTAAAGCACAGTGTAATATCATTATATCAATGCTTACGGTTGTCTTTAAAATTAAGTGTAATCTATGGATAACGTTTATGGCCCAATTAAATTTAAGCTGTTGATTATTCTTAATAAATAAATAAATAAGTAAATAATTTTCATCACCATCATCAGCCAGTTTCAGTCCATTGCTGGACACAGCCCCCCCCCCCCCCCTAATATTCGCCATTTCACCCTGTCTTCGGCTGGACGCATCCAGTCTATACCAACGGCTTTCTGTCTTCGGCTAGACGCATCCAGTCTATACCAACGGCTTTCTGTCTTCGGCTAGACGCATCCAGTCTATACCAACGACTTTCTGTCTTCGGCTAGACGCATCCAGTCTATACCAACGGCTTTTCGCAGACCGTCACTCCATCTAGCCGGAGGCCTTCCATCTTTCTCCTTCTTCGCGGTCTCTTCTCCAGAACTTTTCTACCCCAACGGTTAAAACGGTAAGCTATATAATTTAAATTAAATTTGTGTTTTTGTCACCAGAACTCTCAGCGGCTGGGGCGAGTGAGCCGCGCAGAAACCAAAGCCACCGCAATGGTGTTTATAATGATCATCGCGTTCACCGTGGCGTGGACACCGTACTCACTCTTCGCTCTGATGGAACAGTTCGCTACGGAAGGCATTGTGAGTATCCCTTACCCCTTGGCTTACCCACTCAAGCTCTAGCCCTGCGCAATGACTGTGACCTGTAGCACTACCATGAGTTTGAAATACTATCCTCGCTATCGAAAACTATCGCTTTGTCTCTTTCATTGTGACGCATTTGAAAGAGACAGAGCAATAGTTTACGTTATGTCAGTTTTCGATGTCAACTCATGGTATCGCTACTGATCAACCTTATCATTTGTGCCGTAAAGACCCGTATAGAGGCTCGGAGCACTTTAGCAAGTGACTGTCGAGCATCAATAGGGGGCACGCAGCGCCTAAGTACTTTAACAGTCAATATTCCTAAAAAGAGTGAGTCAAAAAAACTAACTTTGTCGCTATTGTGTCCGTCATGATAACGGATTCACTGTCGCCTGGACACCGTATTTGTCCTTGATACACACTCATGGAACTTGACCATACTCCTGTTTAAGTTAGACGCCAAATCTAATGCCATTGCTATGAACGAACACCATGGCAATGGCATTAGATTCTCGCTCTTCATGCAGATGGAACACTTTACTAACAATGCTCCTATAAAAGGTGAATCAGGTCGTGTCGGAATACATTGTGAATATCCAGTCTTACTCTGCGAATTTTATAAAATTCCTTTAGATCTGACCTTTTCGTTCGGTCGTTTAGCTGTCAAAGGGGCCACCTTATTATATCGTAACGATTTTCTCCCATTTTCTTAACGTGTCCGAGACAGCAACGTGTCGATGCCCTTTAAGTAGATAAATAATATACAATTCTGATAATTTACTAGGTATTATTTTTGCTCGTACTGCATAAAAGTTTTCGAAATAATCAAAAATAAATAATTCTTTAACTAAAAAGAAAGAAAGAAAGAAGAAATGTTTATTTGGAACCAAAAATTTACGAAACATAAACAAAACAACAGCTTTAACTTATTTAAACTACAGATACAAACAAAAATATACAATTGGTACCAAAATGGTCTCCGCTGGTAGTAGTAAACTACGTACTATAAAGCAATGATGGCTTAGTGGATAAGAACGCGCCTTCCATACAGGGGGTCGTACACCTTTCAACATATTTCTACCATTAGCTCGGCCACGAGGGAAAACATCGCGAGTAAGTAAATAAGGAAGTAAGTAAAACATTTATTGACCACGAACAGAATAGATAACACAAAAATAGTAGGACACAGAGTACAAAGTACAATATAAGTAAGTAGGTAAGAAAAAACGGAAAAGAACATTAAGTAGGTGCACATACAAAAACAAAAAAGGTGGTCAATAAGGTCCAAACTCAGCATATGCCGCAGCCGCTTCTTTGAAGCCACTGCAGCGCCGGTTTTCAGTTTGGACCTTGAGTGACGTGAGTAAACCTGCTGGTTCCAGATAGTTACTCAAATGTGTAACCTTGAATCAGGTAGTCTGGTTTTCCTGTCAAAGGGTTACGAAGGTAACACGACAGTCGCTTCATTCTCCCCAAATCCTGAATCGTACTTAGTCTAAGCGTTCCCCAGAGCTTTGGATGCAACTGGGATTTTTTATATAGAGATAATAATATAAATAATAAAATTCACACAACATCTCATACATTGACCTGACTCCGTACTAAGTAGCTTATGCACTTGTGTTACAGATATCAGACAACAGAGAATCACAAATATAATACTTAAATACATATATAACACCCAGACACTGAACAAACACAAGTGTTCATCACACGAATGTTTGTCCAGGGTGGGGATCGAACCCACGACCTTTGGTGTATGAGACAGGGTCACTACCATTGCGCTAACCGGCCAGTCAAAGTCAGAGATATTTTCTTTACATAATATATTACTTATACTTATGCTATTTCTTAAGTTATATTCGATCAATATAACCATTGGGACGGGCTATAAAGGAACAAGAGGTTCTGATTCTGCAGGTTGTTGATCAGATCTCTTTGTTAGCGTAATGACATATCCGGCCTAAGAATAGGCGTGATTTAAGGCCTCTATGAACAGGCTCCAAAGTGTATACAGGGTGTATCTGTGAACATTTACATCCCTTTAACCACGTGTTCTACCAACCATTCTGAACAAGATTTGTTCTATGACTTTTAAAAATTCGTACAAAAAATTTTCAACTCTCCATACAAAGTCGGTCACGTGACTTGGTCGTTTTGTATGGGGAGTCGAAAAAAATTTCGAAGAATTTGGAAAAGTTGTTGAACAAATGTTGTTCAGAATGGTTGATAGAACACGTGGTTAAAGGGTTGTAAATTCACAGATACACCCTGTATAGTATTTGGTTTACTGCAGCTTAAATTTACTACAATCTAGATATCGTTGGTTTTGGTAAAATATTTATCGTTTTAAATTACCTACTTGAGCCGATATTCTTAGTGGTTCAGTATGCCAACAATCTTGGTAAGAGATTATCATTTCGGTCGGTCCTACACTACCTTTTGCCAATCATTGACCTGGAGTTTCCGTCTTTTCAACGATATCTAGGTCGGCCTACTGGGTGTCGGCCCTCGGTATATTATTCTAAGCCTACCTTTGTCTAATCTCTGGAAGTGGCCAAGCCAGTGAAGATGATGGGTTTTGGTCTCGCCGACGATGTTACGTTAGGAGTCCACAATCTCCTCAATTCCGGGTTTGGTACGGGGGATTTGGGGGATTATGGGGGCTCTGTCGATTATGTTAGACACCATAATATTTTGAACATTATGGCCCTGGAATTTTACGTAGTCCTTTTCTGTTAGTCATGAGTCATCCATATCTTGATTTAGATTTACGGAATGAATCAAACAATTTCGAGTCCAAGGTTCCAGCTGAGATTTTTGACATCGGTTCATGATCCGCTTACAGAGATGAATTATTCAGTAGGATTCATGACGGTTATTGCTCAACTTGATATCTCCAAATAGTTGAACATTTATTAGGCCATAACTTGTGACTCCTTTAGTCCATCAAAAGGAATTCTGAACAACTTGAAATTATATAACCAGCTGAATGCTAAGTAGATTTGTTTAAGTATCATTACTTATATAGTAGTAGGTAATTGTTTTACAATTTCTACTTATATTATAAACCTTCGTCATCATCATTTCAGCCAGTAGACTGAAGTCCACAGCTGGACAAGGCCTCCCCCAAAGTCATGCACACGGATCGTCATCCAAAGGACTCCCACGACCTTCACTATATCGTCGGTCGACCTGGTGAAAGGCCTGCCACGGCTGCGGCCTCCTGCGCGTGGCCTCCACTCAAGGACCTTTCGACCCCAACGGCCATCTGTTCTCCTCGCAATGTGCCCTGCCCATTGCCACTTGCGCCACGCAATTTTTAGGGCTATGTTCGCGACCTTAGATCTCCTGCGGATCTCTACATTTCTGTCAGGATCACGCAATGTTTGCACGCAGTTATGAACCTTCTGTCCTTCTAATGAATCGTATCTAAGGAACACGATTTTATCCACAGAGAGAGGCTGTCGTGGGACTCATTTTGTCATCCATACTAATATTATAAATGCGAAAGTAACTCTGTCTGTCTGTCTGTCTGCTACTCTTTCACGCCAAAACTACTGAACGGATGTAATTGAAATTTGGTATACAGATGATCCAGACCCTGAGAAAGGACATAGGCTACTTTTTGTTGCGAAAAGGGGGTTGTAAGGGGTTAAAAGGGGAGTAAAAAGTTACTTTTCCACGCGGACGAAGTCGCGGGCGGCCGCTAGTAAATAATAAACAACAATAAATACTAAACCGCAGTATCACGTACCACGAAGTCACAGACTACTGGCATGAATGGGCGCGCCTGCGCTGTGTTTCGCCGAGTGAGTGATAGTACTGGAGGCCCAATCGGTGGAAAGGGGGTTAAAGGTTGGCACCGCACTTGTGACTCTATTGAGGTGTCTATCGCTTACCATCTGGTGATCCGTCTGCACGTTTGCCTCCATTAAAAGATTTCATGAAACCTCTGCGGAATCTCTCTGGGCGATGTCCATGTAGTACAATTTGTTCTCATACCAAACCCATTTTACTGATTTTATAAAGTGTGACGAAGAATAGATGAATGATTATTGTTTATATGTCTACTAATATGATCTATCTTCAGAGGTTTTCTTTTTAATAATTTTAGGTTAGGCTTTTGTTATGTTATTACAAAAACAAACAAAGGCCTATCACTAAAACTCATCCATCTTGTTGAATTTATTATTTTAAGTGTTGAATATCCGTAGCTTGTATCTGCTATCCGCTAGCCCACACTTTTTAAATATTGTGTGAATTTACATCCAGTCGGTATATAAAATATTCATAAATTCACACAACATCTCATACATTGACCTGACTCCGAACTAAGTAGCTTAAGCACTTGTGTTACATATATCAGACAACAAAGGATCACAATTAGATACAAATAGGTATTACACTCAGACACTGAATAAACATAAGTGTTCATCACACGAATGTTTGTCCAGGGTGTGGATCGAACCCACAACCTTTGGCGTAGGCAGAGTCACTACCAAATTCGCCATCCGGCCAGTCATATTAGACGTACAAAATGTTTTCTTAAACTAAATGAATTAAATATTCTAATAAATCAACAAAAAACTGTTTTGTAGCATTGTAAGCTGCCGTTAAAAGGGTTCTCCTAATGTGCATAGGTTAAAAAAATACCTTTTAAGGTCACCTGTGCACAGTGGCCATACGATGTTATAATAAGGTGTAAGTGTCAACTTCCAAAACCAAGTAAAAACAAAGTTATTACAGAGTGACAACTGTTATAGATGTAAATAAAAAAAATAATACATATTATAATAAGTAAATGGACCATAAACTATATGCACACTGATGCTATTATATCTGTATGTAGGTATATAAAAAAACTTGTATGTAAGATGGACCTAGCATTTGCTACAGCTCGAAATATCAAGTTCGAAACCGAAAATACGTTGCCCAGTAAAATTTGCCTGTTGCTAGTTACGACACTTTGGTCATGCGACGGACGATAAATGTGTTAAAGGATGCCAAATAGTGCGTTAAGTCATGAGCGTTTTTAAATGCATTTCAAAATTCTACCCGGGTCTAGGCGAAATTTGAAACAAGATCTTCTTAGCTCCAAAAACCATAATTTTAAGCATGTGTGTGATTATTATATACCTACCTATATATTTATTATTGCAAGTTATACCTTTATACCTACAGTCGCGTGTAGAGAAGGTACGATCAACGTGATTTATGTGACAAAGATAACATTTTGAAAAGTTCACGACAGACTAACAGGCAACTGACTATTTATCTTTTTAGCTAAGCGAATTTGCATAAAATGATTTACATACTTAAGTCATTAGTAGGAACGTGTTAGCGTCATATAGCACGCGACCATACGTCCTGATATATGTTTTTAGGTCTACCACCTAACCACAGTAACCACCTTTACAAAAGTGAATAGCATCTTTATGCAAATAAAGCTCTTGAAAAAATCTTCGATACGTCTGTAGTCTAAATCGTCACGCCATCCATCTTTTTCTGGGTCTGCCTCTCAACCGACGCTCATTTTTTGGCTTGTATTGTGTGGTTTTAGTCCACCTCTCCGGATGGGGAGCAATCATCATTTCAGCCAATAGACGTCCACTGCTGGACATAGGCCTCCCCCAAAGTTCTCCACACAGATCGGTCCTGTGCCACCCGCATCCAATGGACTCCCGCGACCTTCACTAGATCGTCGGTCCACCTGGTGGGAGGCCTGCCACGGCTGCGGCCTCCTGCGCGTGGATGAGGGAGCGATTTAGACCACCACAAACAGGCTACTGACAGAGACGAATGTAGAAGTTTGGAAGAGGCCTTTGACCAGCTGTGGGACAGTTTAGGCTAAATAAGTCTTTAGTGTACGGAACCCACACGTCCTTTCTCATACCGGATATAAGCTCTGTACCTACCGAAGAAATTAGTAACTTGATGTATTCAGTTAGCAAAAAGACGTGGGCTTCACTGGAACCGTAAGATTTGATTTTTTTTTTCAAAAAAAAAATGTTTAGGTAACTATTCGCATTTAAATATCAAACTTAGAGTTATTTCAAGGCATTGTCAAGGTCTCTATTTATTCTTCAGAGTTCTATTATTATTATTTCTATGAAAAAAATGTTTGCGTTTGATCGTTTATTCTCCGAACTTCGAATGACTTAGAAAATTTTACTACCTCTAATATTCCTACTAATTGTCCTTTTTAACACTATGGCAAATTGGATTCGTCACAAAATTATCACTTTATAAGGTTGATGACAAATAGTTACCATCTGATTTTGAACCTTATCTACCATGACATTAGAGCAAAAACCAATGATGTTTTTCTTAATGTCTATGTCCTAAGGGGTACAATGATATTCATTTTGAATCAAGATATCTTCATAACTATCCATTTCTTTACAGATATCTCCTGGAGCCGGAGTTATACCAGCCTTGGTGGCCAAAAGCTCTATCTGCTACGACCCGCTGATTTACGTGGGTATGAACACACAAGTAAGTGAAGCTATAGAAGTACCTAACTAATGTGCATGTAATCAAAACCTAGTAAGACACTGTTTCTATCTTTTTTTTTTCACTCAGATTGTCAAGTGTCTCAATTGTTCTAACAAGCATTCTGAAGAACATGTGTTCTAGGACTTTTGAAAATTCGCATAAGACCACTTCATCTTTCCATACAAAGCCGGTCAAGTGACTTGGTCATTTTTAAGGGGAGTCGAAAAAATTTTTGATAAATTATTAACAAATGTTGTTCAGAATGGATAGTGGATAGTAGGAGCATTTATATCCCTTTAAACATGTCCTCTATCTACTACGACTCGTGTATCTGTATACACTCTGTATAAGATAACACAAGGCGATGAAGCTAGATAGATAAAAGATATGCATTCTTTATTGCACAGAAATAGAAGACATGAGTGAAAAAGTATAATACAGTGTATTAAGGTGGTGTTAGGCTAGATGTAACTTGTCCATTTATACTAAAAGTCCTCGCGCAGAAACTCAGGCGCAGGTATCGTAAATTAGCAGATATAGGACTTTTCGGTAACTTATTATTCGAGGTCTTGGTCTTGTAAAATTTTAACTAAAAGAACAATTAAACGGTTTCAATTAGATAGGTACTATCAAAGGAATAACCAACTCTGAAACGTCAATACTTTCTTAGCATAACAGAACATTATTACCTTAAATTTCGCCTCATTCCTTTGATATAAAATAAACAACCTTATACTTAACCTTTACAGTAATTAATAATTAAGATCTTAAAGGCCAGGCTACTTACTACCTATTCCTTCAAATTTATATATAAAATATGTGAATCATAAAAAGTAATTTCTCCGTTTTTCTCCGTTAAAAAATTTAATCCCCAATATGGGGATACTATCCTAATAGTATTCCCATATTGGGGATTCAATTTTTTTTACCCCAAAGCTGCAAATACGTACCTTTGTGGTAAGAAAACATTATCTCTCAACTGGAGATTATTAGACTAATGAAGTTCTCGCAAGATTAAAAAGTAAATTTATTCGCTTCATAATACTACATAGACATAGAACATCTTTTGAATAAATATTTGTCCACAATATATTCAAAACACAAGATAATATAATTACGTGTTTTGAATATATTGTGAGATATTATTCATTCACATCATATTCATACATCTCATTGCAATTTCCCTTTTTACATTTTGACTTCCAACATGTATGTAATAACCATTTTCCTTGTCCACAGTTTCGTCAATCTATTAAGCGGATATTTGGGTTGCACAGTAAAAGTAAGCAGTCTCACATAGAAAAAGGTTTCAACAACACCGTGATGTCTCCTGGCCATAAAATGTCAATGAACAATGACACCACGAGGTATATATGTTCAGAGAGCACCATATCAAATATTCCAAAAAAGGTCAAAGACAATAAGAGAATTATATTTAGTGATAACATCACAGAAGCCACTACAAACAACGATACCAGTCGTCCATACCCTAGAGATCTTGAATTATGTACTATCAAAGAAAACAGAACAGGATCTGATGCAGAAAGATCAGGTGAAACAAGTTATGAAGACGACAGTGGTAACAGTCAGAAAAAACTTGAAATGTTTGGTGAATCCTGCAAACTATTCAACAAACGTTCTCCTGTAGTTACAATAATGGATACTGAACATTTATTGTTTAGCAAATATAGTAGAAGTAAAAATGATGATAGTAGTAATGTAAATAATGTGTACGGTAACGAAGCTTATGAAGAGCATGCCACAGATCTGACCAATGACGTGTGTAGGACTGAAAATGAATACCAAAGATTAAAAAGACAAAAAATAATAAAACATAGTTACTCGTTGGACTTGGGCACTGTATCACACGAAAACAAGGGCAGAAAACTGTCAATAGAGACAAAATTTGAAACATTTATTCAGCCAAAGGGATTTTTCAAAGACACTATTATAAGTAAACTTTTCGAACCGGAATCTATGCAAGACGGTATCAAAAGTTACTTGTGTAAAGTTGATACGAATAATAAAAACGAAAATAATCTGTAAGTTTAGACTGGAGACCGCGTTTTGAGGGAACAATATTGAACTTCGGTCTGCGTAATGTAGACTTCTTGTTTAGGATCGAATAAACCTTACTTCAGACCGAATTACGCATGTAGATAGGGTGCAAAATTCTTGTCCAGTCTAAGAAAGGTGCTGAATATTAAAACGAGGTTTAGGAATGAAAGCGGTAGTCAATGATCTGTGATATAAATACGAGTGCCAAGGTATATAATATTTAAAAAATATTTTTGGGAATAGTAAAAAGATAAAATAAAATATTTTTTTTTATAAAAAATAATAAAAGATAAGGTAAAAGTAACGAAATTTATCATATTCGACTTCTTTAATGACTTTCAGTATTGAAAAATAATTGGCAAAGAAGAGATTGTGTAGTTACATTGCCACAGAGACATTAAATACCTAGTTTGTAAAATTTAAGAAAAAAACTGGATAAGGTTTTTAAGACTTGAAAAACTTAAATGAATCTAAATCGAAAAAAAAACGATTCCAATTTGTCTTCAAACTTTATCACTTATGAAACGGGTAACTTCTTATTATAATAAGGATAATTACGGTATAAACCTTGCAGTCTAGTTTTTTATATTCTTGTCAGATATTTATTAATAAACTCATAGTTTTTATAAGTCATTATTATTATTACTTCGAAAATAAGTTTCAAAATCAAAATTTTATAATAATATGATATTGATTGTCAATTATTACGAGTATTGTTAGTTATTTGGTATTTGTATCGTGTCTGTAATATTTTATGTTATCTGGATAAGGTTAGGAAAAAATAATTCTAGAAGATCTGAAGTTAAGACAACCACACCATGGGCTACACCAATCTTCCATCTTTGTTTCATAAAATAGGCGTGACGTCGACGACTGAACCTTAGAGCGCGCGCTCGCGCGTTTTAGATCCGATTTGTAGCTCATTGCTGTTTACGTTCTATGTCTTGTTAACAAAGCTAGCCTATTAAAGAGCAATGAACAGCAAATCGCGTGTAAAACGCGTCTCTAGACCAGCTCTCAAGCTGTTCCCTCTTTTCTTTGAGGTTCTGCCAGGCTAAGATGCGCACCGCGACAAAATTTTGTCGACTCTCGTTCGCGAGAGCGTGTCTTTCTATCCCGCTCCTCACCCTGTCAGGTGAGCGAGAAGCAACTAGCGCTGACGCAATACGAGTGTCGACAAAATTATCTCGTGGTGCGCATCTTAGCCCGGCTGAAAGATATTACTTCAAAAATAACAATGTACTAATTTAAATTCAAAATCCATAGGATTCATAAGTAGTAGCATTAGTCGGACGGAAAAGTCCGTTTTAAAAGTGTTTTTGTAATTGCCTTAATAGGCGACGAGCATGCGGCCCATCTAATGGTTATTGGTAACCGTCGTTCAAAGACATCAACAATGCAGAGGCACAGTTAAGCAGCTACCTCCAGGAAAGAAGAACTTTTTGAAACCTCGTTTCAAAATATGTGAAATAGAAAAAAAAAGTTTTATCATGAGGGTACACAGGGGTCACCAAATGGCGGACCGCGGACCAAATGCGGCCCGCCGAGTCACTTCGTATGGAATGACAGCCTTATACGAGCTTATACCCTGGATTTACTGTGGGATAAAGATTTGTCGAACGCACCTAAGAACTTTTTCGATGGCATATCAAATTGATATAAGTCGTCATACCTATTAATTGATACCAAATGTGTAACCCTAATGTGGTTGTGGTACATTGTATTGTTAGTTACCTATGTTATGAGTTCTGATCTATATTTTTCAGCTAAAGAAAAATTTTGGTGTTTTAAATAAAATAAGGTTTGGTAGAGTATAAACGTGAAATGAGATAATCTAATGAGATAAAGTATTCATTTGTAACATAACAATTCAGCCATGTCAAATGTCATCATAATGTTAAATAGAAGATTACAAACAATCTTGCAAAAATATTTGTCGTAATGTCGACTTTTATTTCGTATGGAATATTTTTTAGTGCCTATTTTTTGTAACAAACGGTCTGTGTACTCCTTTTTCTTTCTTGTTTTGGTGTTCAGCTTTTAGAGTTAGCAATACACAGCAATATATGTGAATTGAGATGAATTTTTCTTACAACTATTATTATTAAAGACGGGAATTATCGCGACCAAAGCCAGTCCGCTTGTGACTACGGCTGCTGTAACACAGCCGAAACATCGAGCAGTAAGAACATGATTACCTATGTGCTTAAAAATTAACGTCGCGTTAATTCCCGTCTATAATAGGTAGTAATAAATAATGCAACGCAAAAATCTAAAGAGTTTTTTTAATGCAAGCAATGCTTTAGTACCTAATACTAAACATGTGATTCTAAATACATTGTAATACCATACTATGTATCGTGTTTCGAGTAAATAATAATTTATGATAATGACCAAAATAATAAAGGAAAAGTTAATTGTACAATTGGCCTGCAGCCCACTTGTCAAATAAAAGGGTTTCCTCCACTTAAATCTATCCAAAACCCGTCAAGTTGCACACTATAAAAACATACTGAAAGAACACCAGTATGTACTTTTTCCTGTACTATGTTAAAGTTTAAGTTTCGAGACTTAATCTTCGCCCTAAACCAAATTGTTCATTAATATTGAAGGCGCTCAAAGTCATCAATTAAAAAGCATGATTTCACTGATTCTTACATTGCAGTCGCTAGAGTTAAAAGCGAAAAAAAAGAGAAAAAATATTATCCTGCAATATTTATGAAACTTAATTTAAATTAGATCAGTCAGGCTCGTTTCCTTCGAATAAATGAATAAAATATTTAGACTTAAATTCTACAAGACAGCTGGCACCAGTGTCTGGACGATTTAGAATACAGAAAATAATTTATATCGTGGCACAAAAGTCGTCCAGAAATAGTAATAGTTAAAGCTAGAAACATATTTACAAATAATTTAATGATCATTGCCTAGATAGCACTAATATATTTTTTAACATTGTCTGTATTTATATACAGGGTGTATCTGTAAACATTTACATCCCATTAACCACGTGTTCTATCAACCATTCTGAACAACATTTGTTCAACAACTTTTCTGAATTTTTCGAAAAAATTTTCGTACTCCCCATACAAAATGACAAGTCACATGACCGACTTTGTATGGAAAGATGAAATTTTTTATGCGAATTTTCAAAAGTCATAAAACAAATGTTGTTCAGAATGGTTGGTAGAACACGTGGTTAAAGGGATGTAAATGTTCACAGATACACCCTGTATAGATTTGGGAACATGATCACGTTAGTAAAAATTGGAAATGAGGTAAAATTTAGGGCCAATTTTCCTTCCGTAGTTAAACTGAACTAAATGGCTAAAAGTAACCAATGATCAAATACATATACGAGTGTGTATACAAAAATGATGATAATCGAACAATAGCTAGTTTAACTAATAGTCATACTACAAATAATAAGCTGTCACTTTGACCATTGGTTCTAACCAATTGTCAAAGTTAACTATAGTCGGAGTCAGGTCAATGTATGAGATGTTGTGTGAGTTAATCATTTTTATTATTATTTTATAGTCAATTTAACCAAAAGGTACTCACAGATCAAAAAACCGGCCCTTGGTAAAACAAGTTTAGGTATTTGTTTGTAGAAGTTTTTTTGTCCTATTGTCAAATTCATCTCGAATTCATAGTTGCTGTTACAATGAACTTGAAGTGCCCATGTAAGGTTTAACGTAACGTATGTATCTAAATGTTCTAAGTATATTTTAGGCTTTAAAATTGAGTGTTTTACTATACGTATTAAACGTTTCCTATTTATTTGTGTGTTTTATTGGATAGTCGGAAATGTAAACAAAATAGACTCAGCGGCACATTTAACGGCCCATAGCGTATAATTTCGTACAAACGTATCTACCTACCTACTTATGATTTCATAAATTAAAAAGGTTTATTGCAATACTTTTTACGTAAATGAGCTTTACATGGTCGTATTTTTATCAAGCATTTTATTCAACTATGAAAACTTTCCGATTTGTCAAAAAAAAAAACAAAAGTAGGTAAATTCGTCTTTAAGGTATCCATAGAAGGTTAAGGTTATCCATATATTGACGTGAATTAAGTAAATTTCTTTTCGCAAATTGTAAGGTTTCCTTGTTTCATTGAAATGCTTGATTAAAAAAACCAAGCAAATACGTAATAATGTTACGTATAAATACTTAACGCAATAAAAGTTTTTATTTTTTAATTTATTAAATCGTAAAGTAGCCACGTTTTGTATGAAAATTACGCTATGGACAGTTAAATGTGTCGCTGAGTGTATATACCTACATATTATTATATTGCCCAATGGTAATAAATCCAAGCCCTTAAATTAGGAAATCTAGTTTGCACACTATCTTCTGTCTAGTGTGCAATGTGTCTAATCTCATGGGCGTGCCCAACCCACGTTCTGGGCCGGAGGGGGCAAATCAGATTTTTTTACAAGTTAGGTGCTTATAAAGAATAAAAAACTAATTAAAATAGGTTTTTATATAAATTCTTTAACCACCATAGTTTTTTTGTGATAGTTGGCAGACGAGCATGCGGATCACCTGATGGTAAGCGCTAGACACCTGTAACACCAGTAGAGGGCAAGTGCGCTGCCGACCTTTGACCCCTTTGGATTGGACAGCCTCAAAGAGCTAGGAAGACCCCTAACCCTTAGGACTTGTGTACAAATAAAAAAGTACAAAACAAATGTAAATAATAGTCCAGTTCGGTCCAGTTTTTTTAGTTTAACGAACTGCATAAATAACTTGGTAATCCCATACAAATGTTTGAGATTACCAAGTTACATTTGCTGTTCTTCTCACCACCACTTTTCTTGCGAGATGAGCCATGGCTGTCTTATTTTTATCCGACTTCAAAAAAGGAGGAGGTTGTCAATTTGACTGAAAATAAAATGTTTAAATATTATGATTACCTAAGTCATAGGTGGCTAACGAGCAGACGGATCACGTAATGGTTAGCGATTGCCGCCACTCCAACGAAGTCACAAGTGCGATGCCAACCTTTTTAAAGCCCTATTCGCCCGATTGAACCGATTGGTATGAGGGTACCGGAGTACCCTCACTCAATCAAATTAGTTTTAAAACCAAAAAAAAAATTTTTTTTTTTGAGACAAACAATTACACACAATTAAAATTAGGTATTAGTAATCAAACCAGTCAACTATACTAAGTGTGCAATCAGCACCGCTGTCTAGAAATTACTTACATGAAAAAGGGGCAATAAATTATGTTATACCTAGCTGGAGGCACGAAAGTATAGCGATGACCGTCATTTTGCTCACTTGAAAAAAAGAAGACTTTCTATGAAAATTGGTTTCTGCGCACTCAAGGTCATAACTACACTTTCTTGCGGCAGACTATACCCGAACAAAGTCCAGACCCGCACCCCGTAGCATGCCATCTCGCTCGCAGCGAACGACTCCGAGCGAGATAGTAAGTAAGGACAAGTGCGAAAACTCCCCGAATAACTCAGAAACATCACCCATATATGCATTACAGTTTGGTTGGTATGTAGGTACTTAGTACAGTCGAGGTCAAAAATATGTTTACACTTTACGACCTTGTCTCAATACATATTTATAAGAAAGTGGAAGTCGTTTTCTTATACATATGTACTGTGATAAGGTCCTAAAGTGTAAACATTTTTTTGATCTCGACTGTACATAACGCGTATCGGGGACTACGCACACACCCTAGAATTCCAGCCATCCTGTAGGGTTCCATTACAGCAAAGTTAAGTTTTAGTAAAGTTGTATTTTCCATTAACTGGATGTGGTAAGTGTACTTAATCGACTAATTGGAGTCCCGTTCTAATTTGAAATCGGTGCTGATGTAATAGTTAGTCCGTCCCTATTTCTGGTCTGAAAATACATACCACAGCTTAACGCTGTTTATGTTTGCGATAGATCACAGCACACGCTCTAACTCCGAGGATCTACCGCCGCCGTAACTAGGCTAAACTAACTTAACCCAAAACTAGTTTGATAGCTCAGGTTTTGCACTTAGCTCTTGAAATCGTTTCGCTTACGAGTCACGCGTAAACACAGCAAGTTGGCT
Source organism: Cnaphalocrocis medinalis (assembly GCA_014851415.1). Classification (NCBI taxonomy): domain Eukaryota; kingdom Metazoa; phylum Arthropoda; class Insecta; order Lepidoptera; family Crambidae; genus Cnaphalocrocis; species Cnaphalocrocis medinalis. The sequence continues at coordinate 9,068,583 of CM026286.1, forward strand.
AAACTGCTAACATTTTGCAGTGTAGTTTGGAATTAAGTTTAATAATATGATTTAGGTTTTGGCGCATGTGTTAATAAGTGTACTAAACTCAAACTGCCGCACTCGAAGAAGTCAATTAAGTTTAAATTAACTACACAATGTGGCTAATACCTTACATGTAACGAGGAAGGAAAATATTTGATTGAGTGCCTTAAGAAAAAATATTGACCGTTATATTAATACGCATAAAGCCTATCTCAAAGTCAAAGTATTTTTGTTTATTTAGGTGCAATGCTTGTACATACATTCGACTCCAAAAATATGTATACACTTTAGGACCTTGTCACAATACATGTGTATGAGAACGACTTCTACTTTTTATACTTACTTATACATGTGTCTACACGTATTGTGACATGGTCCTAAAGTGTATACATATTTTTGGAGTTGACTGTACACCGCACTCGTCATATAATAAAAACATTTTAAAATATTAAATATTTAAAGCTTACCATTACGTGATTCATCAGCCCGTCTGCCACCTACTTAATAATACCTACTTAATCTAACATTTCTGGATGCAGCCTTCTATCATATGAAATTTTTAAGTCGAGTAAAATTATTAAACTAAGGCCCGACCGATCTTCATCCGAGGTTAAATCTATAGTATAATAATCACAGTATATGCTCCGATTTGTGTAGAATGACAGTCTTAAACCATAGATTTACTGTCGAATAAAGATTGGTCGAATCCCACCTAAACAATAAGTGCCTACTTATTGTCATTCCGAGGATTTTCAAGGAAAAACAAGAGAGTTACTAAAATTCTTCAAATTCCGAGTTACACAATGTGAATGCTCTGTTTCAACTCGTAAATATAATAAGTGTATCTGGAAATCCGGGTAATTCCCCTTTCGCCTTTATTTTTGAATCTTTCATCTTGTGCAAAACAAAAGAATGCGGAAGGAATAAGAAATAAGAATCCTTGGAGTGGATTACCGTATTTCAGAACTTAACTCGAAAAGGAGAAAATATATAAATGGGTGACGGAAATGTTGAAAGGTGTTCTAGTTATTTAGAACATTCTGGAAAGTAATGTCTGTTAAACAGTTTAGTCTTAACTCACGCGTACGAAGTCAAAATGATTATTCGATCGATTACGTGGTGCAAATCTGATGTTTCCTAATCATGGAACGAAAAAAGACATACTTTTTGTTGTTCTGTATTGTCATATTTTAGTGGCTTAAGTTATTTTAAACATACCAGTAATTACTTTTGTTTGCATACCAGAGCCATTATAGACGACCCGTTTGGTTCAGCGGTAGTGAATGCTGCGTCTGGGCCAAGGGTTGCGGGTTCGATCCCCGCACAGTACAAACATTTGTGTGCATAAACATGTTTGTTTGTATTGGTCTGGGTGTTTTCTATGTATTATAAGTATGTATTTTCAAAAGAAAAGTATTATACGTATATATTTGTAATTTGAAATTTCACTGTTGGTTCTGATATCTGTAACACAGGTGCTTGAGCTACCTATCTCCGAGTCAGACCAATGTATGTGATTTAGTGAAATATTATTATATTATAAACAAAATTGTGACGAACTATTGTAAGTATTTACTGCCCCATGTTTTGGCGTTTTTGCGTATATCTCAACGAGAGCTATCGAAAAATGGTTTAAGCAAAGTCAGAATTTGGTTTTAAAAGCGGTAAAGCGGCATCATTATTAAATTAACTTTCCACGAAGAGATGTTTATTTATTGCCACATTTTTTCCTGTTTTGGTGTCAAGCTTGTTTAAGAGATTGCCCCTTCATCAGACTGATGTGACAGGGGATTTGGAGCAAAGTGATTACATTCTTTTTGTAAAGAAAATAAAAAATAATTCTATTATTATTATTATAGACGGTTTTTTTTTTATGTGATAGGTAGCAGACGAGCAGGCGGATCACCCGATGGTAAGCAATTGCCGCCGCCCATGAACACATGCAACAAGTGCGCTGCTAACCCCTTACCCCTTCCCCCCCGATGGGCCTCCGGTACCCTCACTTACTCGGCGAAACACAGCACAGGAGCTGCTTCACGCCAGTTTTCTGTGACTGTGAGGCAGTGGTATCACTCCGGTCGAGCCGGCCCATTCATGCCGAAGCATGGCTCTCCCACAATTAACATGGCTCTCCCACAATTTGCAAATAAATAAATTAACGCGACGTTCATTTTTAATCTCATTATTTGTACTTATTGCTTGACGCAGCAGCCGTGGACACAAGCGGACATCCTAACTAATATTATAAATGCGAAAGTAACTTTGCCTATCTGTCTGTTACTCTTTCACGTGAAAACTACTGAACGGATTCGAATGAAATTTGGTATAAGGTTTAAAGAAATTTATTTCCCATTAAAAACTGTACATTCAGACACTTACATGAGAAAAAATTAATAATAGTGGGTAATCAGAAGCTGACTACATTTTAACGGTGAGAATGGGCTCGCAAGTAGACGGATGTTGTACCTACCTTCTGCTCATACCAATACACATTAATAACATTAAAGTAAGTAATTCGTTCAGGGAAACACTGCACTGGTCCCAGTAAACGTCTAAGTACCTAGTCATTGCAAATTGATTGTGTGCAGATGGTCTAGACCCTGAGAAAGAAATACTTAAAAATGCTACAAAAAGATACTATTCCACGCGGACAAAATCGCGGGTAACAGCTAGAACGTTTATAAAAGTGGCCGTTTTTAGCAATATTTACATTATTGTTACTTGTCGTGTATTAAAGATATTGTATTGCATCTTGAAAAATCCAATTTACTGGGATCTAAGTCTGTAATGTTTTATTTTCTTCGAAAATATCATATTTTCGCCACAATCAATGTAAATAGGTTGGCGGCGCTAGTTTTTTTTAGATATAGCCGCTTAAACTACCTCTCAGGAGATGAATAGGCACAAAAGACGGGCGAAAAATTATACCACTGCCTCACAGAAAACCGGCGCGAATCATCTCCTGTGCTGTGTTTCGCCGAGTGAGTGAGGGTACCGAAGGCCCATCGTGGGGGAAGGGGATAAAAGGTTAGCAGCGCACTTGTTGCATATGTTCATGGGCGGCGGCAATTGCTTACCATCAGGTGATCCGCCTGCTCGTCTGCTACCTATCACATAAAAAAAAAGTAACAAAAAGGAAACAGAAAATCGAACAGTAGAATACAGAATACATCCTTTTAAAATACCCTATCTATTGATGACAATTAGAACAGAAAGGAATTTGACGCTAAATGTATTTTTTTTCTGCTACTAGGAACTGAGAATAAGATAGCAATTCCAAGTGAAGTGCTCTTCACTTACTTCACCATTTAGTGAAAGGACGGAGTCTAACTGTTTCTCTGTGTTAGAACAAAAAGAGGAAATACTAAAAAGGAGATCCTTATGTTCATTTCTTTCCGTTCCCAACGTTTTTCGCCCAGTTAAATACAGCCACGGACAGTTACGTGACGTAATCTGCAGAAGAATACGACACAGTGTAAAAATACCTGGTAGCAATACATACAGAATGTACGGTGGCCAGCACATCAAGTTACTACAATCTATAAAATTTCTTCAATCGAAACTCACTTTTATGTCAAACGTGTTTGGTTCAATATCAACTGAGGAAATTTGACAGATTGTAGTAACCTGATGTGCTGGCCACTGTACTTATTTAATTTCGTCGCGTTTAGTCCCGTTTATGTAAAGTATTTGTTTAATGCAACGCGAAAGTTTAAAAACATATACTGTCTAATCTCAAAAAAACTCACCTTCCTATACAAAATTGATCAGCTGAAAGTTGCAATTTGAATGGGAAGGCAATTTTTTTTAAAAAAAAAGCACGATGTGCAGAATGTTAGTTGAGAAACTGAATGTCGTTATGTATATAGCTGGCGGCATGAAATAATAGCGATGGCCGTTATTTTGCGCACTTGTAAAAAAGACTTTCTATGAAAATTGGTTTCTGCGCACTCAAGGTCATAACTACTGCTTCATGCCGCATGCTATACTTATATATTTTTGCTGTGCCTGTTGCAGATAATACGCCATCTGGATACGAAGTGCCCCTTAAATAACCTCTGTTTCATTTCAACCTTTCAAATTAGTGGACGAGAAAAGAAACGACATAAAATTTAATTTTGTCACATTACTTACATCTCAGTCCAGTAAAAATATACTAACATAAATTTAAAACATTCGCACTCCTTTACAGACCTGATACCTACATTATACCACTACAAAACGGAGCCTAAATAGAAATAGAAATTTACTTTGTTTCACATAACATTTTTACATTTACAATTACACTGTTATAATACTAATAAAAATAAAAAAGAAAACATTTTATGCAAACAGTATCGCTGGACTTCACGCTAGGATTCCCTGTGTCGTGAAGACCAGACTTCCCATTTTAGTGAAAGTATATTGTGTGAGTAGGTGTGTGTATGTATGGATGTGTGTGTGTATAAGTGATTAAAATTGAGTGTGTGTGTGTGCGGATGTGCGGGTTAGCATTAGTTTGTATGTGTGTTGCGTTATTGTATAAGTACAAGGTGAGTCAGAACTCAGATCATGGTATGTATATTGTCAATAGATAACTAGATTAATAAATACTTACTTTTTTGTTTGGGTGACTAGGTATAACTGTGTGCAAATATAGAATGTAGTTACAATTGCGGCAACGGTTACGAAACATAAATGGTCATGCCTACATTTATATGCAATCTCAGCGGTATGGCTATATAAGTAACAAAAAAAAAGTTAGGCATGGATTAAAACTAATGCTGACACTTTCATTTCTGACTTTTATGAAAGTGACAGCATTATTTCTTAACCAAGTCTACCTTTAGACCATGTTTCGTAATAAGGGTTCAAAAGTACGTACGTTTAAAGATTGCTCGTTTAGCTCTAAGTGGCTTTTAAAGGATTAGGTAGGAGTCCCCGAATAGCCTTATACAATGCTGCAGTGCTACTCAAAACGTAATCTTTTGATAAGAGGCTTATTTTCCAGCCATTGGAATACCTTTTTCCTTTTAAAGTTTGACTTGTACCTATAGGGTGTATTATCAGAAAACGATTCTGTAACAGTCCTCTTTTATGTTCACCATCTTTATGCATATCCATAGGTCGACAATCGCTAACTATCAGGTGATCCGTCTGCTCGTATGTTACCTATCACACAAAAAAAAGTGGTAGGTATGCAATACATGATTGAGTATGAATAGCAATATTTTTTCAAATCGATGATTATAAGCGCCATTACATAATATAACAAAAACGTATATAATAGGTAAAATATAGAATGTAGGTACATAATTTAAAAATAAAATATTAATTTTCCTTGTATAATACACATATGATACAAAGGACAAAATAAGAATAATTAAATATCTAACATAATTAAATGGTTGGTAGAACACGTGGTTAAAAGGATGTAGATGTTCACAGATGCACCCTGTATTTTATAATAATATATTTAATTTTGCAATATTTTCATATAACTTACCACACCACCAACCCTCGAGCAACGAAGCCAGGATTCTAATTAACCATGGAATATTTCTGACTTACATATCCAAAAAATCAAATCCGCCGCATTTAATCTGGCTTATTGTTGCACCGCCGCATTGCAAAAACGGTCCTGTTTTTTAAAACAGCTAGCTGTAATGTAATACGGCGGATTATACGATCCGGCTGCGACACATACATATACCTACAATATCAGTGAATAACAAAGTTGTAGAGTCTTGGGGTAATATTTTATAAAATAAAATTTTGGTAAAAGGTTACCAAAGGAGTCCGGCGAAGTTCTATGTATTTTCAGTCTTCGGTTTAGAGGTCCCGTGCCTAGAAAAAAAATTAATGATACTTAAAGAAGAACACTCAACTAAGAAAAAAGGAAATTGTTGCCACTTTTCTAAAGATGGGATTATAAAGGTATAGGGCCGACAAAGTATAGTCGTTCAAGGGTCATACATAAGGTTTTCGGCAAATGTCGGAAAATCGTATTTTCCTCACAAGTGTCAGTGACTCAGTGTTGATTGACATTTTCCCATAGAAGAAAAAATATCGTACAACGCCCCCCCTGTCAATGTTACTGAGTGGTCTTCAGTAGCGCTACCATGAGTTGACATCGAAAACTGACATAACGTAAACTATTGCTCTGTCTCTTTCAAATGCATCATAATGAAAGAGACAAAGCGATAGTTTTCGGTAGCGAGGATAGTATTTCTGAGTATTTCAAACTTGCACTCGCACTACTAGATTTTGTGCTACTAGCGCACTTGTGACTCAACTGGTGTTGCAGGTGTCTATGGGTGGCGGCAATCGCTTACCATCAGGTGATCTGTCTGCTCGTCTGCTACCAATCGCATAAAAATAAAAAATAAAAAGGTAGTGCTACTGATGCTTAATGTACTATAAATGGCACTCGATAAATCGATGAATGATCCTATGAATGATGACTATGAATTTGTAAGCACGAGTATGAACTCGTGCTTACAAATTCATAGTCCGTCAGGCGCGCCTACCTTACATGTGTACTCAACGATTATTTATAAGTACATAATGTTGCATGTTTACATCAGCGTTATAAAGGTATGGTAAAACAAACTTCGGATGTGTAGGTATGACGTCATTTAATCAATTAAGTACATAACAAATTGTCTAAAAAGGCTGCAAGAGGTACTATATTACCCCGTCGACTTGCAAACCCCATATACCATAATATGCTCATGGTATGCGAACAGCAACCAACTGTTCGCTTACCTGCAACACAATAACATTATTACCCTAAAATAGCTTGTCGTCCTTGAATTGCTCTATCTACTACTATGTATGTATAGTATGACCTGCTGCCCGAATATCGAGATTTTATTCTGGCCCTTAAAACATATGGGTCAATACTATTAAATGCAGAGAGTATTTCACTATTGGCTTCTTCTTTCCATCGTCTCTGCACTTTCCTCGGATAAACGGTGTCGTCTTTTTCGATCAAGCAAGACGCAAAGAACAATGGACACATCGAAGCGGCATTATACTAAATAAACCAAATCACTTGGAAATCAAATCCAGGCAAATGCTGTTGTCTAGGTTGAATCAATAAACTCAAAAGTCCAGAAAATACGCGAAAACGTAAATGAATAGATCACACATTTAAAACAATTTAAAAAGATGTCAAATATCTTAACTATCAAAGTGACATTATGATTGACTCAACGTTTCGTTTTTCCTCTGTGATGTGAGTTTTGTTCACTGAATTGTTTGCAAATTGAAAATAATTTAACTTTTTATTCCATGCTTTCAAAAATATACTTATAATAAGATAAAATAAACATTTTGTTGCTTAGTTTAATTAGTATGTTTCCAAATATGTATGGTTTCGGAAAACATGAAGACTGCTCTCGCCGGTCTTCTTTATTTTATAAAATACCTACTCTCTAGTATTTTTTCTGTTCACATCTTGATTTGAATTATGAAACTTTTTGCGAAAAAATCTATAATAGCAGACCCAAAATCATAATAGTCAAATGAGTTCCTAGAAACATCTGAATTCCAAGGCACCCCAATATTACAGGGATGTTTGTCTTAGAATAAGTTTTACTTTGAGTCCTAAGTTGATTGAAGAAAATTTTTCTAGATTTTTCTGTGTTACGGTTTCTTTTCAAGTGAAATTGAGCTTGAGTTAGAAAAGTAAGTTATAGTTTTGGGAATTTCGCCAGAGATACGAAAAGTTTCATTAGAGAAAAGATTCGTACCAGCAAATAAATGGACCTATAAGTTATTTTAAAAACATTTACTTAAGGATATTATAGTTAAGTGTTATTTTACAACATTGACGTACGTATAGGACTTTACTCACTTTAAAAAAAATCGTTCGCTTCCCGGAGAAAATTACTTACTTGTCATTTATGAAACTTAATTCTGTTTAAAAAAACAAAATCTTTTTTTGCGAATACAACTTTTTAGATTACGAAACGAAGAACTATAACGAAACAAAACGAAAGAGACGAAAAGAAAAATATTTTAAATTGTACCCGAAACCTAACTTTTAGATGTTGGAAGGTAAATACTAAATTGTAAACTTATGATTAGCCCCTTTCCACAAGTACTGAGAGATGCATTTCAGGCAGATCATCGAAAATAGGTTGGTGGCAGTTTCGTACATATAAATAGCACATTGGAATGGAATTGGCACGTTCTACCTTCACTCTAAATATAACTTCAGATTGCTGGAATACACCCCAAGTCTCTGCAACTTCGTTATTCACTGATATTGTAGGTATATGTATGTGTCGCAGCCGGATCGTATAATCCGCCATATTACATTACAGCTAGCTGTTTTAAAAAACTGGACCGTTTTTGCAATGCGTCGGTGCCACAATAAGCCAGATTAAATGCGGCGGAATAAAAAAACAACCGGAATGTGTTAGGCGCCATAGAACATCAATTAATACGGCTAGCCATGATATAATTATGCGGGAGATTAGCCGCCTCTTTGGCAGTTGGAGTTCCGATTCTTAACACTTTTGGAGCTGTCGGACTGTGATTTATAAAAAAAACTACTGAAGCCTTGCTTGCTTGCCTTGCCATAGGTTAGGGTTTTTTTTTGTTCACCCAGAATCACTTTGTGCAAAAGGTTAGTTTAGGGTTATTTTCTTATAACCACCTGAAATAAAAATGAAGGATTTCTGAGTGGTCATAAAAAAACAACCCTAATTAACTTTGTACCTAAAGATAATTAATTTTGTGTTGTGAACGAATCTCAATGACATTGCGGCTAATCCTTGATCTGCCGCATTTCAAAACGTAGCTAGCCGTAATGTAATACGGCGGATTATACGATCCGGCTGCGACATACTCGTATGCACCTCTGAGCGAACTTATAATCGTGTAAGGAACTAGGCGTGAAGATGTGATCTATTTCAGTCATAGCTCGTGCTGTGAATCTAACTTGTACAAAATCGAATGAATCGTGTTATACACTAATCCACTGCCGCACTCGGAGACAGTTACCTTAGTATATCTATCTATACTTACAATAAATCTGTAGAGAGGTCAATTAAAAATATAAGAGTAAATATTAATGTTAACTGCCGTAGGTAGACCTAAAATAAGTAGAAAAACTGGTGGTCTGCCAGGCAGGATTCATCTTGGTCTCTTGGATAAAAAGTTATGGTGAGAAGAGCAGAAAATTTAACTTGGCAATTTCATAAAAAATATAATTATAGCAATTAAATATCACCTTATTTATGCAGTTGGTGTAACAAAAAAACTGGCCTGAATTACTTTTTTTTTTTGTTTCTCCTAGGCGTAGGTATAAAATAATTATCTGTATTATCTGCTAGAAGAGAAAATAGAAAGGTCTTACAGTTTTATTATTATTAGAGAGAATGAAATCTGAAATAATTATATCGTTTCACTATAAAAACAAACCCAAAATATTATGCGATGCGGTCGTTTGTAAATACACCAACTGCATAAATAATTTGGTAATCCCATACAAACACATAGGATTACCATGTTATATTTGCCGTTCTTTTTGCACTGTAATTTTTCTCCTAGAGCCAGCAGACCAATGCTTTATAAATGTTTGGTATACTTTTTGTGTTAAGTGCTAAGTTCTATCAAATCGATGAGGTAAGTAGACGTTATTTTTGAGCCTGGACTATAGTTATTTTGATGGCTGTCAATAAAACGGCTGATATCAACAAAACACAAATATTTTTGCAGGCCGCGTGCAAACGAAATTCATAACCATAAAAAAATTAAGCAAAGCATTAACACAATCCATCAAAACATTTTAAAATAATAACCTATAAGAAAAGGCTGAAACAGCTGTCGATAGTCAACGTATGACTGTCTTTACTTGGTCTTTACTGAATGACATTGACAGGGGGGTGGGGGTTATACAGTAGTACTGTACTCGTACTTTTCTAAAGATATGTTTCAGACATAATAGAAAATCAGTTGTCTTTGGATATTAAGAGGCTTATGGGCCTTACGACCCTATCTAAGATAGATTTATTTTCATCTGCTCTGATTGATTCTTAAATTTGTAAATACCAACTCAGACAGACCTTATTATTGTAAAATGAATTATTGATGAATAATTTTAATTTATTGATGAATTTAATAATTATTTTATTATTCATTATACTGCTCAATTTATTATGAAAATATAAAGTTTATTATTACAATTTATTATTTATGAAGAAGTGAATTACATATAACTTATAAGACAGACAGAAATAATAGGTACAATTAATAATACATACATACTCGCTGAATTTATCATTAATATAATTAATCAGGATTAACTAGATGAAATTCTAATATTATTGAAATATTGACAATTGACAATGAAACTTCCAAGGAGGTGAACTACTATATAACTTATACTTATCAGGTGATTACGTGCATTTACACACTTAATCACATCAAAAAATACATAAGAATCGAACCCGGAACCTTTATTACAGGTATCCAGACAACATCTAATCTATTGAAGAGAAGCTTAAGTACAATCCCAAAACCCACAATGCTTGTGCATTGTAATTTTGCACAGTGGTATCTAGCGGAATTTTACGGAACTAGAACTACTGTTCAAAAGCGTGCTTTTTAGACGCCATATTGTATGGGGTGTATCATTAAATGGAACTGAATTTTTATCATTGTATCACTATTCGTATTAAGACTCACTATTCGTATTATTCGTCTGTGCACACTGGACTCACATGCATGTCATACGCACGCTGTCTGTTGCTTGCAGTTTGCGTGCGTGCGTTAAGCGTATTTCATATTATGCAAGTACCTCTGAAAACTGTGCCCACAGTGCGGCAATGTCGCTGCTAGAATCAACATTCAAAATATGGGGCGGTCGCGTCGTTTGTGTCTTATCTATTAATTTATTTCAAATTATTATTGAAATATTTTTAATTATAGGTACTTCATAATACAATGTGTTATTAAATTATAATTGTATTATTTTTTCACGTTTCATTTTGAAAAGACGCTCAAGAGCGATTTACACTTAGACAAGCACAGTAGCGAGATAAGTAGGCATAGCCAGACAGTTATTCATAAAGTACTTAGTGGTAAGTACTGTCCATAATCGTAGGCAAGTGAGTAGTCATATTCTAAGTTGCCGTCTCGAGATAAACCTAGGTACCTAACTAAACACGCCTGTCTAAATGCCGACCAGATAAGTTAGCGGAGTGCGGGAGACTAGAGAGGGGGTTAAGTACTTAGTAGGTTCTGAAATCGCCGGAAACTAGGATTGCGATCTTTTCAACCCAATTTAATCAGCTGCCTACTACCTAAGTATTTAAATAGCTTCAGACGTTCAAGCGGAAATAATATTCAATGTTGAGATTATTTTGCACTTAATACGTAATTGAAACTTCTAATATTGCAATGCAAAATCTGAAAGGTAATTTTAAATTCCTAAGCTACTTATTACTACTCATAAGATCTGTATGTTGTAGGTACACTTAATTAGCAATAAACTATTTGACTTAAAAAAAAGACTAAGATAATCTCGTCGATGATCCGCAGTACTTAGTTGTCGAATTTAAAGACATTTATTTATACTTAGTATTGTATGTCTTACAATAAGACTCTTCTCAAATAATCATATTATGTAGGCTTTTATGATTTTTGTAGGTCCAGTATTTTTTTAATTCCAAATATACATTGCTCGATACCACTGTGCAAAATTAGATTGCGAAAACATTTTATTCTTCCACATCGTAGTAGTTACTTATTTTTAAACTTGCCAGTGTTTAAAATAAATTTAAAATATCGTATTATATGTGGTACTTTTTATTTAATTAGATGTACAGTATGCCATATACATTAAGTTACCACAACCTGTTAAATTTGTATGACATAAGATGGGACTCGATTGACGAAATTGGCCAGTTTGTATACTTTGATGTGTGGCTATACATACAACGATTTTACGGACAGTCACATCTTTTTTTACGTCAGTGCAGTCACAGTAATGTTTACAGATCAGTCAATATTGTAGATGTTTTTTTATGTGATAGTTGACATAGGTACGAACAGACGGTAGGTATGTCGCAGCCCGGTCGTATAATCCGCCGTATTACCGTGTTAGAAAACAGCTAGCCCGGATGTTATCCGGCGGATTATACGATCCGGCTGCGACATGTACACTCGATGGTTAGCGATTGCCGCCACCCCTATACGCTTTCAACATCAGTAGTCACAAGTGCGCTGCCAATTTACCTCGGTAAGTACCTAGTTCACTATTTCATATTAACTAGTACGAAGAATAATACTCGTTAGGCACCGTATCATGTTTTTAATATTATATAAGTTTACTTTGTTCGACAATATCGGGATTCATTAAGACAGAATTACTAAACACAAACTATACCAAGCATAGAAATAAGTAAATAATAGGTAACACAATACACATACATACATACAATGTTATGTTACACGACATAATACATAGATGCATACATTATATACTATAATTTATCTATAAAGCGTAATTCTATAATTTTAATAATAAATTTAGTGCTAAAAGAGACTGATAAACTAAGTTAAGAAATAAATACAGTGCCATCCATAGTTTCTAAGTTGTTGCAATACCCTATCAGGGTCATGCATGCATAGGTACATATTGCTAGTCAGCACTAATTAGAATATTTAGTTTTAAGACCACAATGTAACAAGTGCAATTAAATAAATAAATAAAGTCTAATCCCTGTAAAGTAGTAATAGCTTCAGTTCTATGATGGTTGCCTTTGCCCTGCAAGACAGTATACGGGCTGGTAATTCACTTACCAGCGAAAAAACTTGAAGAGTAAAAAAACAAAGAGTTTTTGAACAACGCGAAGAAAATAACCTGTACTGGAATGTAAATATAAACCTCAACAGCCCATTATAATGATGGAAGTAACAAAGTATGGGGAAAGTAAAACAACAAGCTTAATTATGGGCAAACAAAGTGTACAAATTTGACCCTTTTCATTCATTTTATTTCATTCCCTCACGTTGAAGGGCTCGCGGAACACGTGAACGGGGGTGAAAGTTTTTGAGGTAGGTACTCGTCTTAAACCTAATTTAACGACAAGAGACCATTTTTTTTTTTTTTTTTTTCAATTTAAGTCCATACAGAACGTTTATGAATGTCAAATATTATGTAAGCTACCACTGGTTCGGAAAGTAGATTTCTACCGAGAAGAACCAGCAAGAAACCCAGCAAAACCATGATAGGCTAAAGGGGCTACACGAATGAAACTAGCGCCGCCAACCTATTTACACTGATTGTGGCGAAAATATGATATTTTTGAAGAAAATAAAACATTACAGACTTAGATCCAAGACAATTAACGAAGAGAATGCCCCTGGGCACTAAGTTCGCCTATTGTTACAAATTTTGTGCAATAAAGTTTAAATAAATAAATAAATTGGATTTTTCAAGATGCAATACAATATTTCTAACACGCGACAAGTAACAATAATGTTAATTATTGCTAAAACGGCCACTTTAAGCAATAATTGACATTCTTGTTACTTGTCGCGTGTTTAATACATGCATGCATCTTGAAAAATTCAATTTACTTATATCTAAGTCTGTAGTGTTTTGATTTCTTAAAAAATATCGTATTTTCATCACAATCAGTGTAAATAGGTTGGCGGCGCTAGTTCATTCGTGTAGCCCCTTAACGACAAAAGACAATGATAGGCTACTTTTTAATTTGTTATGTTTTGAAATAGAAAAAAAAAATCATTGTCTCAGGTCCATATTACCTATTTCAATTGTTAGATGTCGTGGCCATACCATACCCAAAACTGGAATTCAAGACCAAAAAATCTACTACAAAGTTGCTACTGCAATAAAATGATCGTACCATAGTATACCCCTTTTTAGGGTTCCGTAGCCAAAATGGCAAAAACGGAACCCTTATAGTTTCGTCATGTCCGTCTGTCCGTCTGTCCGTCTGTCACAGCCGATTTACTCGGAAACTATAAGTACTACAGTGATGAAATTTGATGGGAATATGTGTTGTATGAACCGCTACAAAAATATGACACTAAATAGTAAAAAAAAGAATTGGGGGTGGGGCCCCCCATACATGTAACTGAGGGATGAAATTTTTTTTTTCGATGTACATACCCGTGTGGGGTATCAATGGAAAGGTCTTTTAAAATGATATAAAGTTTTCTAAAAAACATTTTTCTTAAAGTGAACGGTTTTTGAGATATCAGCTCTCAAAGTCGTAAAAAGTATGTCCCCCCCCCTCTATTTTTATAACTACGGGGTATAAAATTCTAAAAAAAATAGAGGTGATGCATGCTAATTAACTCTTTCAACGATTTTTGGTTTGATCAAAGTATCTCTTATAGTTTTTGAGATAGGTTGATTTAACTGTAATTTTGGTTAAGTTATTGTGCTTACACTGAAAACGATGGCATTATATTTGCTGCTACGGAACCCTTTGTGCGCGAGCCCGACTCGCACTTGGCCGGTTTTTTCTAAAAACACTCGCTGATGTAATTTATTATTGGTAATTGTGATTCTATAATTAAAAAAAAATTATTACCATCCGTAATTTTAGTTTTCAAAGATGGTATTGCGCTTGTAACACTTCAGGTGTTAATAACATTTGGTATCTACCCACAACATTTTAACAATGTATGGAAACTTGACAGTTTAGTCTGCATAAGAAACATAATACCAAAAAGGTTGGCGAAACCTGAAAACGTCACTTGAAAATGACATAAGTGCCATTAACAGATTTGACAGTGACGTATCTGTCGTAGATTTTTTGGTCTTGAATTCCAATTTGGAGTATCCTTGTCGTATTATTTTTGGCAACGTAATTCAACGCTCAAATGTACTTTCAATTCGTCTTCTTGCGACGGAAACATGAAATTTCAGCATAGCACCGACGTCTAACAAGCTTATTATTTATTTCCCCGACAAGCCATAAAGAACCGGCGAAGTTACCACTTTTCTGAAACGTTTCAAACGTCTCTGCACAGTAGAGATGTGAAAAATCTTTTTGCAATCCTGCGAAACATAATTTTCAAATTAAAATGGATTTTACAAAATGTGCCTGGAAAACTCAGGCCTTTTTCATTTCGCATCCTTAGCAATTTATTATGATTTGATAGACTGGTCTTGGGGAAAATCTAAATGTACTGACATTCATTAGGTAATGTTTCTTATCACAGGCATGCAATAAAATAAATTCAAACATTTTTTTTTAATTATGTCGTTGGTATCCGTTTTACTATTCAGTGGCGCAGGGTCACACATAAAAGACCGCTTCGCGTCCCGGGTTCGATCTTAAAAATTACCTAATTTAATAAAACTACCTAAATTAAAAAAAAACAATACTTGTCTTAAAGACCAGGTCTCGCAACTCGGTTGTTCTACCGTAAAAAGTTGTGAGATCCATGTAATACCACGTCGGTTATTAATTTATTCAGTCCCTTAAACGTTAATAACGATCGTTTTAAATAAATATATTGACTAGCCATCGCATGAAACACACTTGCGGGACTTGCTCTTTTTCGCCCGTTTTGTTTTTTTATGGGATCTCATTTCTTTTTGCAGTTAGTCCTTTTTTTCCGTTATCTTAACTGCAAATGTAAGTTGGTATCTGTAGGTATATGTATGGTATTACAAAGTTACTTATGCAGTTCGTATCGTTAATGTATCTAGATAGCTAGACAAAAATTGAATAAAATTTTATTTTTTCTTGATTCATACACATACACTAAACACTAATTATATTATAAATTTGAAGGTTCTATGTCTGCAAGAAGTGCCTTACAATTTTTATGATCGGTCAGTCAGTGAGTGAATCAATGAGTGACTGACAAAATTAAGAAACTTTGACTCATTGTAATTCTTAAACTACTGGTTCAAATTGAATGAAATTTGAAATATATCGTGTTTGTACAATGCGTGCTTAGTTACTGAATATTCAAGCATCTGGTGTTATCTAAACCGAAATTATAGGGGGTTGAAAACGGCCTGACCTACTTCGAAAAAAGGATACTAGGCCGTGCCGCTTTTTTGCTCGACTTGGCGTGCTACTTTTTTCTAGGCATGCCGCTTTTTTGCTCGTATAAATATGCCCGAATAATGTATTAACTGTGGGAGAGCCACGCTCGATCGGAGTGATACCACTGCCTCACAGAAAACCGGCGTGAAGCAGCCCCTGTGCTGTGTTTTGCCGAGTGAGTGAGGGTACCGGAGGCCCACCCGGGGGGGGAAGGGGATAAAAGGTTGGCAGCGCACTTGTAACTCTACTGGTGTTGCAGGTGTCCATGAGCGGCGGCATTTTCTTACCATCAGATGATCCACCTGCTCGTCTGCTACCTATCACATAAAATATATATCTAAATATAAATTGCCCGAATAAATACAGCTCTCCCGTCAAATCGCAACCCTACTTGAAATGTGAAACTCAGGAAATTATTCAGCATCAGTTTACTGGATTTGACGGGCTTTGTTTCCGGCAACATTATTTTCTTAACCTATTGTTTGACCACTTTACTGGTAACTTGAGGAAATAAGTATTAAATTGTATGACTTCAACAAAGGAATACTATTAATTTCTTTGTTGAGTTTCACTGTTCAAAAGTCACGAAGGCTTTTATTACAATTTATACATTCAATTATCTTCGTGTCTTGGTTTGGTTAATTGTCTGTTGTTGTTGACTTTTCACCTTTTCATTTTGATTTAATGAAGAATATATTTATTTAATGTTTCTTTTATGTGAAGCAAATGCCGCCGCCCATGGAAACATGCAACACCAGTAGAGTCACAAGTGCGCTGCTAACCTTTTATCCCCTTCCCTCCCGATGGGCTTCCGGTACCCTCACTCACTCGGCGAAACACAGCACAGGAGCTGCTTCACGCGAGTTTTCTGTGAGGCAGTGGTATCACTCCGGTCGAGCCGGCCCATTTATGCTGAAGCATGGCTCTCCCACAGTTAAATTGGCTATTGGAGAGCAAGGGGCTTAAAGGTTGGTAGCGTACTTGTGACTCTACTTGTGTTACAGGTGTCGATGGGCGGCGGCAATCTCTTACCATCAGGTGATCCATCTGCTCGTCTGCCGCCTATTTCATATAAAAGGCATATCCACACCTACTAATATTATAAATGGGAAAGTGTGCCTTTCTGTATGTTCGTCCTTCTTTCACGGCAAAACGGAGCAACGAATTGACGTGATTTTTTAAGTGAAGATAGTTGGAGGGATGGAGATCAACATAGGCTACATTTTGTCCCGTTTAGGGAAGTGGGGGGCGCGAGCGAAGCCGCGGACAAAAGCTAGTCTCATATAAAAGGCATAGCCTTTGTTGTACATTTCTCCTGTTATAACTAGTTTTAAGTTTTATACCTCTGTTTTGTGTGTATAAAAAGCATATTCATTCATTCATTCATAAGAGTATCTTGGATAGTATTGATTCGTACTTTTATAATTTTAGCTATGTTGGCAGGAGCCAATGTAACCGTTAGTACAATTTACGACTGCGGACTATACAACTATGGCGAATCTCCATCTGTATACAACCCTTCGGGGCGCCACAACATGGTGGGCTGCAGCCTCATCGTTCTACTCCAAGATCTTTACAAATTCAAGTATGTACCCATCTATCGACGGTCATACAGGATGTATCTGTAAACATTTACATCCCTTTAACTACGTGTTCTACCAGCTATTTTGAACAACATTTGTTCAAAGACTTTTCGAAATTCATCGAAAAAGGTGTTGTCCCGGAGTGGGCCAGAACATTGTACAGTATTTCAAAAAATCAAGAAAAATCTACTGATTGTTAGAAAAATGCTAAAAAAAACATTTAACGTGTAGTATGGTAGTACAAAAATGAAAACCATTCATCAATTCTCTCAGTAAAGTATTTAATTGCAACTAAGTGTAGGTACAATAGGTCTTATAGCTATAACATTTGTTCTTATAACTTAGCAACCTTTTACAGGTATTGCAAATGACTAGAGTTATTAAATTAAAATATGTAAAGAATAACAAAATTAATTTCAGTTTATATGAGAGATTATATAAACCATATAATATGGCCACCATTATGGCAAAAAAGGGAACCATAAACTATAAATGATATCTGCTGTCAGATTTCACTTGTCATTGTCACTTTAACAACTTTGTAATATCACCATTATTTTCAATTTTGTTTTTGTTTTTATTTAATGGCTATGGACACGCGCCTTCGAAACGCGATGATTCCGCCAATGTCAAGTGATTCAAACGCGATTTCGAAATGATTAAAAGTGACAGACGTCATAAACAAAATGTCATTCCCGCCATGATGGTTTTTGCTGTTAAGTATTGCTATATCTTTTTATTTGTACCAGAAAACGAAATAATTTTAAAGAAATTGGACACTTACAAAGTTTTTAAGATATATTTGTCTTTTTTTTACCTACTGTCAAGGTCCTAGCCCAGGGTCCATACAATCTGGGACAACACCTTTTTCGTTTCCCCATACAAAATGATCACGTTACGTGACCAACTTTGTATGAAAAGTTTTTTTTATGCGAATTTCATAGAACAAATGTTGTTCAGAATGGTTGGTAGAAGACGTGGTTAACGCGAGGGAAAATCCTACTGGGTGTCCTGGTAAGTCGTGCATTTAGAAAGGGCTGCATTGCGCCAAACAATTTGGCTCAAAGTGGCGAGCGCGATTAGCGGTACGGTCCAGTCCCGGCTGTGGGGTATCCGAACGCGATTGCGCTGAGATGGACACCCCAGGGGTTTTGGTTTGGGTTAGAGTCCCACACACCACCTTGTCCCCCACATGTGGCAAGGTGAAGGCCATGATGGTTTCCCCTGGAAAAAAAAGACGTGGTTAATGGGATGTAAATGTTCACAGATACACCCTGTATGCTAATACCTACTACCTACCTATTAAACATAGATTTTTCGAGAAAATTACTTTGTTATGTCAACCTAATACAACAATTATTGTTGCATAAGGTTGTACAAGTAAACCTAGTCAAAATACAAGTAAACCCCTACACATTTCCACAGCACAGCTAAACACATCCTAGTACCTACGACACATTTTACTCGCATATCTTTGGTGGAAAAACAGCCTTAGGCGGCGACGTCGGCCCATTGCACCCCGGGCCGGCGGCATTCCCCAGCGAGAAAAAAAAAGGTATTTGCCCTGCAGTGAGACATTAGGCTGATACTTTACTTTTTTACATTAAAAACTTAAATGTTTCATTTTAGCGTCAACTTTATTGAGAATCGGGCCTTATCGTGTGACACATGTAACACTTCGATTGATCTCTACGCTGTGCCGGTCTCCATAAACTCTGTTGAGTTTCTAAAAGTTGCAAATCCAATACATGCTGTCGTCGTTTGGAGGTAACTATTATTTTACATCAATACTAAATTATAAATGGGAAAGTGTGTCTGTCTGTCTGTATGTTTGTCTTTCTTTCACGGCAAAATGGAGCGACGAATTGACGTGATTTTTTAAGTGGAGATAGTTAAAAGGGATAGAGAGTAACAGAGGCTATTTTTGCCCGTTTCTCACCCCTCATTTTAGCGAAGTGGGGGGCGCGAGCAAAGTCGTGGGCAAAAGCTAGTGCCTATATTAAGGTTTATACATTTTCTGGCTTAATCATAGAAATCATAAACTTTACGTCACATACATTTTGTATGGCGAGCGATTTTGATGTTTTGTGTCGTTATTTTAACTCAATGAATTCTCTACATTGATTTAGTTATTAATAGCCTTAAAATATGTTAGTGTTTTTTTTTAATGGTAGAAATAGCCTTATTATTTAATTTTTAACTCGGTTTTTAAGCTCTTTTTTTAAATGCTGGTTCTTTTGGAAAAAGGTGATTACAAAGATTTTAATAGCCTGAACTGAACACAGTGGCATAAATTAGGGTCTTATTAAAACATTATTAAAAGAAACCTGGTTAGGATGTATCAAATTTGGTATCAAATTGACAGTTTGGCGATGCGCCATCTAGCGGGATAAATTCACAGTGTGGATCCCAATTGGAAAGCTTTCAGTGCCCATCACGTACAACTCCTCCTTCATCCTTCCTTCCTTCGTGTTTCCTCCTTCTTACAATCCTGGGTTTTTAGGCGGGGCGTGAATCGGTATCTCAGCAGGTGAGAATGACAGGCTCAATAGGATACATAGTTTGTTTTTTTGTGGCTGTCAACTTTATACTTGGATCTCACAGCCGCTTTCCATCAGGCGGAGTGAGGTCATCTGGATTGTTTACATTTTGCAGGTTCGGTTTCATCCTCCAAAGGTCAACCAACATCAGACTGTACTACCGGTACTACACAAAGCCCTTTAACAGACATGTGTGGGACTGCATGCTCGCTATGGCTCTCATCGTGGGCTTGCTCTTCTTCCTGGTGAGCTGGTGGGAGAAGCGCCTACTGGACGGCGTCGGGGAATGTAGCATTGGGCTGGAGATTCTACTCGTCATCGGAGGGTATTGCCAGCATGGTAAGTTAATAGTGGGAGAGCCACGCTTCGGCATGAATGGGCCGGCTCGACTGGAATAATACCACGTCCTCACAGAAAATCGGCGTGAAGCAGTGCATGCGCTGTGTTTCGCTGCGTGAGTGACCGGTTACCGGAGGCCTAATCCAGGGGAAAGGTAAGCAGCCCACTTGTGACACCACTGGTGTTGCAGGTGTCCAATTCCATGGACGGCGGCAATCGCTACCATCATCGATCGACCATCGATCCGTCGGCTCGTCTGCCACCTATCATAAAAAAAGTTTTGATTTTTAAAACTACATAATCAGATCTGCACTGCCTTCCTTAACCCTTGTTAATTCGCTGTGCCACGTCGTCGCTGCGCCACAGACACGAGTTTCCGTGGCGCTGGTATTTAATTCTGCAGACACCTCTCTCGAAGGGCGCCAACGCAATACCCGACGATAGTAGAAATGAATGCTTAATAAATAAGCATCACATGTGATGCTTATATTGATCGGAATCTCCTTGCGTGATCGTGTCAGAAATGATGAGATCCGCAGGAGATCTAAGGTCATGGACATAGTCCACAGAATTGCGTAGCTGAAGTGGCAATGGACAAGGCACATTGCGAGGAGCCGTTGGGGTGGAAAGGTCCTTGAGTGCAGGCCACGTGCAGGAGGTCACAGCCGTGGTAGGCTTCCCACCAGGTGGACCGACGATCTGGGGAAGGTCGCGGGAGTCCCTTGGTTGCGGGTGGCACAGGACCTATCTGTGTGGAGAGCTTTGGTCCCCCAAAGTTCTTCCGGCCTCCCAGCCTCTGTCCAGCAGTGATGATGTGTTGCATGGACTGTCAACGTGGTCAATCGAGTCGGTAATTGCTTCAATCAGTTAATGTTGTTTTTATGAATATCGAGAGAGTGGCCAAATATGACGAACCTATGTAGGTAAGTGCTCACATAAACAAATAGCTTTTATACATCATACCCAATTTTTTTCGAATAAATTATTTGTATTTGTACCCTTGTTATCTTCACATTCCTGTACGATTTTCTAAAATGTAATGTCTATCAAAGAACCATTTTCACTAAATAATGAAACATTTTATCATTCAATCTTTGTTTTGAGGAGAATACGAATAATGTCGCTCACACAAAATATAATTTCCTTTGGGGCAATAGGGAGCGGTGTCAGACTAGCGACTTATACGCGCGTATGAGCTCGATTCATGGCACGTTTGAGTAGGCGGCTTTTTCGTCCATGCTCAATCAACTCGTCAACACTTATTGACTTTTCTAAGGTCGTATAAGCGAGAACCGCGAAAGACACGCAAATAGCAATATTTCTTCACTAGAATCCATGTTGACACTGACACGGAACGAATTTAGTTATTTGGAACAACAAACAGTTATACATTACATTACATGCCAAAAATTGAATATGTTACGACTAACTTAAACGTATAACCAACAACGTTATCCACATATTAATTATTAACAACTGTGTAGTAATTACCTTTGACTTAGGGCCTCGTTCACCACCTCCGAGTAAAGTGTCAAGTAATTTACTGGGTTTGTCAATTATAGTGGGTTCGGAGAAAATTGGCCCCTGGTATTTGTATTGAAAAAAATATTTAAATTAAACTAGGCCGCGGACCAGGGGCCAATTTTCTCCGAACCCACTATAATTGAGTAAATTACTTGACACTTTACTCGGAGGTGGTGAACGAGGCACTTAACCTTTAATGTTAACTTTCAATTTAACTTATTATTTTTAGGAACGAATTAAACTACAATACAAATTAATTTGGCTGAAGTACTTCTATGGCTAGATTTTTAATTGAGCTTTGGCTTTGAGTATAATGTAATCTAAATGATTAAAATATTTATTAAATATTAAAAGTAATATATTTAAAGGGGCATACGCCTGAATATCCCGTACTCGCGTAAGAGTCCGGTTTTTGGAAGCACACAGTTCTGCGCGCGGTAAGTCGCGTA
Organism: Cnaphalocrocis medinalis; assembly: GCA_014851415.1. Lineage (NCBI taxonomy): Eukaryota > Metazoa > Arthropoda > Insecta > Lepidoptera > Crambidae > Cnaphalocrocis > Cnaphalocrocis medinalis. The sequence continues at coordinate 9,091,076 of CM026286.1, forward strand.
CGCGCAGTAATTACGCTATTCTGAAACCGGCCTTATTTCAAATTGAAAGCAAAACAAAATACGTAACAGTTTCCCTAACAACATTACTCGGTGATATCAACAAATCAGAGATTTAAATTCAAGAGCCATGAAAACAAAATTGTCTCATTACAGTTTTTCCCGTGGAAACGTTTTTCTGCTCGAGGCGCGCAGCACATTTCACGTTTTTCCTGTACTCCTATATAATATACACAGTGTATACGTCCAACTTGCTCTCTCACTTGGTGAATGACAAGGACTGCGATCTTACACTAATGGATTTGGCGAACAGTGATTATGAGTTAGTCACATTTGGAAGTATGATGCACATTTTGTCTTATGAGGTAAGTAAGTAAAATTATTAACAATAGTGGCCCGCCCTCACTTCGCTTCAGGACCGTAATTCAGAAATGAACCAATAGATGGCGCTGTGTCCAATTACATCGCGCAAGCGTTTCGTGTTTTCGGTTTACCTATAAGCCTTGTCGTTGTCTATAGAAGTTATCTCTTTATAAATAGTTTAGAAGTTTAGATTAGATAGAAGATAGAAGATATAGATAGAAGAAATAAGGAGATACAGGCGCAATAATAGATACGGGTCAATCTTGGGGAACAATTTTTTTTTAATGTTAGGTGGCAGAGTTGCAGATGGATCACCTACCTAATCATTATCGACTACCGCCACCCCTACTCATCAGCAACACCAGTGGAGTCACAAGTGCGCTGCCAACCTGTTTACCCCCTTTCCCCCCGATTGGGTCTTTGAAAAAGTGATGGAAACAGCGCTGTCATTAACTTTTTACCTACAACATAGATATTTTGAATTCCAAAAATGTCATCTGTACCTATTTATTTCCGAAACTAACAGGTCGGTCCAGACAGCAGACACAATGGAACACCAATTGTTTTATGCCTTTTAAAAGCCATTTGGGTCTTACGACGTTAAATTCCGAAAATGCCAAGTAACAATTTTTTTTTAGCGGTGACTTTTATAGTTCATACATGCTTCGGATATATGTAAGATCGAAGGAAAGTATCAGCCTATATCCTGTCCCACTGCAGGGCAAAGGCCTCCATCATAGAAATCAAGTTATCGCTACTATGATGGGATTAGGCTTAATCACCACGCTTGCCTAATGCGGATTGGTGATCAAAAACCCGAGCTATGTTCGAAAAATTCGAAACATACTTTTGCTCGACCCGAGAATCGAACCCGGGACCCCGAGATCACAGCCCGGTATTAAAACCACTACACCAACGGGGCGTTTCGAGATCGAAGGACCTCCTTTAAAATTTAATTTTCTTTATTCTTTTTCAGTACTCAAATCATATTTCCAATCAACATTACTCAAGCACACGAAAGAGGCTATCCCGAATCAAATTAATGGGCATAGACAACGCTCTTGAAGCTGTGAGAACTAACAGGACCGCCTTTTTGTCGGATTATATGTCCATCTATCCATTGGTGAAAAGAAGTGAGTAGAAATGGAGAAGCCTTACCTACTACTATTATTGGATTTGATCTTACTTACTCCGACGGCTCAGCGACCCAAAGTGTGTCTTGGCCTCCGATACAAGACTCCTCCACTGGTCTCGATCATTCGCAGCTCCACGCCAGTCGCTGACTCGCAGCGCGCGAAGATCTGCCTGCACGACGTCATCCCAGCGATATCTGGGGCGGCCGACCGGACGTCGGCCGGTTGGCCGGCCCAGATAGGCTTTCTTGACACTGCGATCCTCACCCATCCTTTCCATATGGCCAAGCCATAGTTTGCATTTTGTATTGAAACGTCCAGCTGTTCACTGAAATAGAGGGAATGGGGAACTTCCAGCAGCGGTATTTCCGAACCGGTACGACATTCAAATCTTCAAGAAACGAGCCTATACCTTCCTAAAGGCCGGCAACGCATCCGCACTCCTTCTGGTGTAGCTGATGTCCATGGGCGGCGGTGATCACTTACCATCAGGTGACCCGCTTGCTCGTTTGCCTTCCTATAATATTAAAAAAAAATGGAGAAGGCAAAAAGATAAGTAACAGTAGCAGTGAAGCAGTTAAGTTAACCGTGGAAGAACTACGCTTCGGCATGAAAGGGGCGACTCGAGGGTGTTATACCGTGAAGCACCGGCTGCGCTGTGTTTGGTCGAGTGAGTGAGTACCGGAGGCCAATTTGGGGGAAAAAGGGGTTGAAGATTGGCAGTGCACTTGTGGCTCTACTAGTGTCTATAGGGACGGCGGCAATCATACCTAAAAAAAGACAAATAACACTCAAAAACAAACGCAATAATAGAACAAAACTCCAAACTGTTCTGAGTTTGGCTTACTGTTATTAAGCTTAATAACATTAATCTTTTTTTTTTATGTGATAGGTAGCAGACGAGCAGGCGGATCACCTGATAGTAAGCAATTGCCGCCGCTCATGGACATCTTGCAACACCAGTGGAGTTACAAGTGCGCTGCCAACCTTTTATCCCCTTCCTCCCCGGGTGGGCCTCGGGTACCCTCACTCACTCGGCGAAACACAGCAGAGGGGCTGCTTCACGCCGGTTTTCTGTGAGGCAGTGGTATCACTCCGGTCGAGCCGGCCCATTCATGCCGAAGCGTGGCTCTCCCACAGTTAAACTCCCAAAGTTAATCTACCAACAAAGAGGGTTACCGCTTTCTAATTATTATAATAGATATTAAAAGTAAGAACATATTATTATGTAGGTACTCGATGTTTTTAGAACATAACAGTCCACTTCGCACTTTATTTATTGTAGACCTTGCCTCCATATCCTACAAAAATACCATAGATACATATTTTATATGTACCTAATGAACGTTTAATGCATGAGCAGTGATGGAAAAAACCCTTTTTCACCACGGTAAAATTCCAAAAATTACATGTTTGTTTAACATCCCCATCTTATGAATATTTAATTTGTGTTTATGTTACGTAATTGAGTTGATCTCATCGTCGATAGAAACCCGGGTTCCTTGATACTAATTGGCTCTATGATGTTGTTAAAATGAGGATTCAGGCGACTGGGAGCATAAAACTGGAACCGCGGTCTAAGTTACCTGATAACATTTTTGAATCAGTTGACGTGGCTGTTGGCGTTGGACTGTACCTAAGTTGCTGGGTGCCAATAAAACTTGGCAAAACTTGTTATTATTTATTTATTTAATATAATTATACGGGATAAACCCTATTACATAATTATACATGTATACATATTTAATAATAATTATAATGATTATTTTAAAATAGGTGTTGTCGCAAGGCACTGACAAGTAATAAGTAAAAAGAAAACAATGATCTATCAAAATGGTACAAAACATAAACAATATAAAAGGAGACTGGTCCAGCCATCGATCCTCAACAGGGGCTCGACCGGAGTGATACCACTGCCTCACAGAAAACCGGTGTGAAGCAGCCCCTGTGCTGTGTTTCGCTGAGTGAGTGAGGATACCGGAGGCCCACCCGGGGGGAAGGGGATAAAAGGTTGGCAGCGCACTTGTAACTCCACTGGTGTTGCAAGTGTCCATGAGCGGCGGCAATTGCTTACCATCAGGTGATCCGCCTCCTCGTCTGTTACCTATCACATAAAAAAATAGGGGCTTTCCTACCATTTTTTCTTGAATGGACAGTTAACAGAAGAATCAAGAGATACTTTATAATATGATTAACGATTTTATATACTTTATGATTTTATTATATAACAAAAATGGTATTTTTGCTATGGCGTCATAACTAAAATGGCTCCGTAAAACAATGGTTTGTGATTACCAGATATGAAAATGATGTGCGTTAATCGCATTGCGTGTAACGCAGCGTTTATCGTATAAAACGACCGCGCGCTTTACTGTCGTCGCCGCTGTCAACCTTTTAACACCCTTTTCTTCCGATTGAGCATTCCGTACCTTCACTCTGCGTAATACTTGTCTACTTGTTGAAGCAATAAATAAATTCACACAACATCTCATACATTGACCTGACTCCGTACTAAGTAGCTTAAGTACTTGTGTTACAGATATCAGACAACAGAGGATCACAAATATAATACTTAAGGGGCTATACGAATGAAACTAGCACCGCCAACCTATTTACACTGATTGTGGCGAAAACACGATATTTTTTAAGAAATCAAAACATTACAGACTTAGATAAAAGTAAATTGAATTTTTCAAGATGCAATACAATATTTAAAACTCGCTTTTTGTATACCCTGATATGTGGCTATAGATAGGTACTTACCAAAAGTCGTCACTAAAGGCACACCGAGTAAATTATCGCCGTATTTCTTTTGTCTGTTCATTAGCACTGCTTTAAAAATATAGTATAAGCAGCTTGTTAAAACAATTATTGAACTGTCGCTGCTCGGGTCAATATGAAATAAAGAAATCCAATTTACTTGGATCTAAGTCTGTAATGTTTTATTTTCTTCAAAAATATAATATTTTCGCCACAATCAGTGTTAATAGGTTAGCGGCGCTAGTTTCATTCGTATAGCCCCTTAAATACTTATATAACACCCTATAGAGGTAATAACGTTACGGGCGGGCTAGGCAATGAATGACTCCAAAACCCTATGTTTTATGTTTATGATGTTAGAGAGAAGATGAGAATGATAGCATTATTAATCAATGTTTATAAATACTACTTTCTACCGTTTTATGTACACGTTCACCTTGAATGACAAATTTAATTTATTGCTCAAACAAAATCTACTTACATTAAAACTTTATATTCCGATCCAAACGACCTTTTACTTTCATGACTGATTAAAACTCCTGATTAAGTATTCTTGGGAGTCAAACTTTTCTGGGACTAAAAGTTTTCGGGAATAGATATTAATATCTCGACTCAAACACACCTCATCAAGCCTGGCTTTGATCGAAATTGTTTAAGGAGATTTTGATTGATGGAGAAAATAGATAATCCATCTTAAACTTTATTTAATTAAAGTTAAAGATCTTATTACGACTACGACTTCAATAACTGGTCTTGAGATGGAAAAAATATTATTTAAGTACCAATATCAAATGGAAAATGTTCCTAACGTTATGATAATTCTTAATTTCAGTGGCAAGTTCATTTTCAAGTATAAATAAATAGTTAGGTACACCAAATATACCTTAACCCATATTTGCACCAAATATTGTAAAACTTTTAACATAAACGAAATATTTGTCTTACAAATACAGTGAGTATTGATGCTACTACGAGCAAAGATGATTACGAGTAGTCTGTCTCCAATATAAATGTAGGTATAGAGCGTTTTGGGTTTTTCCCTAAAAGTGATTTCTCAATATCTCAGGGAGTTTAAATGAAAATTAAGTAATTTGTTTTCTTTTTACCCGACTATGGTAAAGCAAAAGGAGGGTTATGATTTTGACAGGCTATGTATGTATGTATGTATGTATGTATGTTCATCTGTTTCCACGTAACTTCTAAACTACTTATCAGAATTCGACAAATGACATATCATTATAAGCGTCTTAATTGTCCACTGGTTATAGGCTATATTAGGTTTCACAAAATCTAATGTGGCGCCCTCTAGCGGACAAAACATACAGAGTAAAAAAATAAAGTTATGATAAATATGCCGTGTTTGGTATCATTTGAAAGCGCTTGACTTGTACATTTTGAATATATATACATTACTAGCACTTGGACACCAAAATAGTACAAATAAAAAAAAGTAAAAAAACTAAAACCAACTACGACAAAAAACGACGCTGAAAAAGTATAAAACAAGCCTTCGTTGTCAATTTACAATAATGTCATACAATACTATTCTGAAGTATGCAATATTCACTATGTAGAGATAAAGTTTCATGTTTGGAAAGGCGTAGTCACACGTTACATATACCTACCGTAGCACTTGGACAACGTGTGACTGCGGATTTCCAAACATGAAAATTTATCTCTACATAGTGAATATTGCATACTTCAGAATAGTATTGTATGACATTATTGTAAATTGACAATGAAGGCTTGTTTTATACTTTTTCAGCGTCGTTTTTTCTCGTAGTTGGGTTTTAGTTTTTTTATAAACATTTTGTAAATTACGATAAAAAGGGCTAAACTTAAAAAAAAGGCTTCAACTTACGACCTCAAGGTACATTCTCTATAGACTGCCTCGATGGCGTAGTGGCTAAGGTGTTCACCCGAAGCACGAAAGGGCCTAAATTGAATTGGCCGGGAATCCCGGGTTCGATTCCCGGCCAATTCAATTTAGGCAACTGCATTTTCTAAGTTTTCTTGGGTCTGGGTGTTCTGTGTTGACGCCCCCAATTAATTATCGTCATCTGGTACTGATAGTAAAGGGTTGCCCTAGTTTGAGACCAAGATGATTAGTGTGATGGTCTGGCGCGTTTATTTCATCATGCATCATTTTGTTTCAGAATTCAGCAACAATGAAATCTGTGAGCTTGTCGAAATCGATTTAAAAACCAACGTGCGAAAGTACATTTTTGCATCGAAACATTTTCCTTACACTGAAGAACTTAAAATTGGGTAAGTAACATATCCATTTGCGAAATGGGTTGAACTATGAATGTATTGTATAGAATGTAGGTATATAAATATTTGGTTTATAGAAACTAAATTACTAACCAAAACGTGCAGATAGGACGTAACTGGTATTCGCATGTTAACAATTATTTATTGGACAAATGGAAGCACGAAAAACAATAACTAAAATCTAAAACTAGAATAAAACTCCCACAAAGAAAGATTAAAACAGAGTGGCAACAGGGGCCGTGGCAAGGTCCACAAAATGCTGGCAGCATTCGTTTATTCGTTCATTCGCACAGCCTCGTTGGATAGCGATGGAAATTGGCTGGGCGAAGCAGCTGCCAGCCCTTGGGTCTCCCGTGACTTCAACTAAGCGCTTAGCTAAGTCCCGGAAGAAAGAGAGAGTTACTACTTTAATCTGTACTTACATAATTAATTCTTGCAATAAGCCGACGAAATATACTTTGTGTCAATTTTAGTTTAAAGTTTTTTCCTTTTTTTCAGAACTTTACGAGTGAAAGAAGCAGGATTACTCGCCAGGATCATGGAAAACGGGGAATATGAAAAACTCTCATGCGATTCTGTAATGCACATAGACGTCAGGATTCCCCATATCTTCACTCCGTTGACAGTTTTGCTGTCAGCTTGTGTACTGTCCACAATCATAATGTTTATCGAGATATTACATTACGAAAGAAATAGGATTTGGCCATACATAGATTGACAAGCTACAAGCTCTGTAAAAGTAACGATGGCAAAATAGGTGTTTCATTCGTGCACAAAATTGTGTAGTGTTATTTAGACATTTTGAAGTAAAGGTACTTGAACTTTGAGTAGACACTTAACGAAGTTTCACAAAATCTTACTATAAATTAATTAACCAACATTTAAGCTGTTGGAAGTTTAAACAACATCTTTAAATAGGTACTTTATTGTTTCTTTAGCAATTTATTTACACAAATAAAGACTAACTTTGCATTTGCTTTCAATAAACGCTTTATATTAGTCTTTATTCAAACAAGCTTTCGACTGCCTTACCTTTGTTTCTATCTGAACAAGTTCGAAGAATTTTTGTTACATCGGTATGTGTACTAGTAGTAATGTACTTACCTAAATGCCGGTAGACCCCTCATGATACTTAAATATATATATTTTTTATTTCAAATGTTACATTGAGATTATTTCAGAGTGAATGTTCACTGAGATAGTTTCCAGAATAGCTAGAGTTAGCAAACGGTCGGAGCGTATCCCACACAAACCCTAAATTGTTACCAAGATATGGGAGAACGGGCATAAAATATACTTGGCTATTTCTGGAAATGAAAGACTAATATTTGGGTTCTACAATATGCATAAAGCAAACTGGTAACAGCAGGTGGAATGTCAAATTGTCACATTAATAGTGCTCGACCTTTATTTAGGTCATAATTGGGTTAATGGCAGATTGTAATAAATAACAGACTCCCGAAATCCTGAGACATACTTAGTATTTGCTTACCTCCGGCTGGCGACCGGCAATCACACCACAGAATACGAATATTAATAATACTTATAGCCAAAACTGGAATTAAAGACCAAAAAATCTACTACAATGTTGCTACTGCAATAAAATGATCGTACTTACCATAATAGTATACCCCTTTTTTCTAAAAACACTCGCTGATGTAATTTATTTATTGGTAAATGTGATTCTATAATTTAAAAAAATAATTTTATAAACTTTTTTTCATTTAAATACAAGACACTTTAATAAAAACTTAACCATCCGTAATTTTAGTTTTCAAAGATGGTATTGCGCTTGTAACACTTCAGGTGTTAATAACATTTGGTATCTAACTACAACATTTTAACAACCTATGGAAACTTGACAGTTTAGTCTGCATAATAAGAAAAATAATGCCAAAAAGGTTGGCGAAACCTGAAAACGTCACTTGAAAATGACATAAGTAACATTAACAGATTTGACAGTGACTATCTGTCGTAGATTTTTTGGTCTTGAATTCCAGTTTGGAATATAGATATTTAATCATGAGTACGCGCACATTTAAAAGCATACTTACTTACTCCACTGGCTCAGCAACCCAAAACGAGTCTTGGCCTCCGATAAAAGAGAACGCCACTTTGGTCGATCCTGCCGTTACAATTTTAGCCTGAAGTTCTCGCAGATAATTTTCGACGACGTCTATCCAGCGATACCTACTTTGGTTTGGTTCGGCCAACTGGCGTCGGCTCATCGTTCGGCTCTGGTACGCAAAGGTCCTACGCAAAAATCTGCGTCCAGTAAAAGTAGGTACAACACGGTGGCTGAAGTCTACGTACAAATGGCGAAATAGAGAAGATTGTGGACACATCTAACGTCATCGGCGAGAGCAAGGCGCATCGTCGCTGGCTATGTAAAGTGGACTCTATTTTCCGCACTGAGAATAGAATAGAATAAAGTTTATTTGACACATTTTTTTGTAATGAAAAATTTTAATTATTAGTCTCAGCTCAGTTCAATTGTTTACTATTAAACAATTGAACTGAACTGAGACTCTCTTTTGGTCCATTGTACCTACCTACGTGATGTATCGTATGTTTTTTTCTTTTTGGTTTTAATGTTGAGTCTTATGTTTTAATTTTCTTGTTGTCCAGCCTGTTTTTGTTTATTTGCACTAAGTATATGGGTCGTGTGTGCATAACAAATAAATGTTTTTTATCGTACAATAGACGCCTCATCGCTTGCTTGGCCACATGTAAAAATAGTGTATCAATTTACATAACGAATACTTATCTCACAATTAATAATAGAATATCAAAAAAAGGTAAATAAACGTAACACTTTTAACAACATCAATAATTAAATTTATGCAAGTTATTCATACATTTACAATTAATTGTAACGTCATATTTTAGTTCTCACTGCGTAGTACACCTATGTACATAATATGAGAAGGCAATTTGTTGATGTTTGCTTGGTTAGCGTCTGCTGGTGTTATTATATTACAAGGCTGTTCTACGAAATAAAATGGTTCTATATAATAATAGAGGTCAATACTTACTACTAGCTGACCTTTCTTTCTTGTAAGAAAGTAGAAATAAGATATGAAAGGTTACTACGGTGCGAGACGACTAATCTTTGTACGATAGTAAGGCTGCGTTTCCACACAAGCGGAGCAGAGTGGAGCGAAGCGAAATCCACCAATAGAAGAAGCTTAAGTACTCGTTGTGAGGCGAAAAGCCTCGTTCACCACCTCCGAGTAAGGTGTCAAGTAATTTACTTGTCAATTATAGTGGGTTCGGAGAAAATTGGCACCTGGTATTTGTATTGAAAATAATATTTAAATTAAACTAGGCCGCGGACCAGGGGCCAATTTTCTCCGAACCCACTATAATTGACAAGTAAATTTACTTGACATTTATTCGGAGGTGGTGAACGAGGCCCTAATTCATTAAAATTTTATTCAAAGATTTGGTCTTTGATTTTATTGGCGGATTACACTCCGCTCCTCCCCGCTCCGCTTCAGTGGGAACGTAGCCTAATAAGCTGCCATTCCATACGAATTGGAGCGTTGTACTATAGATTTATCTTAGGACTAGTGGCCCGCCCTCACATCGCTTCGGGACCGTAATTCAGAAACGAACCAATAGATGGCGCTGTGTCCAATTACATCGCGCAAGCAGTTTCGTGTTTTCGGTTTACCTATAAGCCTTGTCGTTGTCTATAGAAGTTATCTCATAGTATAAAAGTATAGAAGATGTAGATTGTCTTGGCGATAGTTAAACAAACTAGTGCACACTTGCTCTAACTAGGTACATATTTTGGTTACTACAATTGTGAACTTAAGCCATCTGTTGCCGACGAAGCAGGCCACATAGGAAGTCTATGGCTTACGACGTATGTGACATATTAAGAATAAAAGAGTTCCCAACACCATCTATGGTATATGGTTTACATATGCACTAACTACCATAAGTAGTTAGTAAAAGAGTACTCTAAGTTATCGTAGCAGTCTGTGCACGGTAAGAAAACGAAGCGATGTTCAAGTTAGCCGGAAAATTACGCACGCTTTATCCAAAGATTTTGGCTTTACCGACAATGCAATGACCAAATTTAACTAAAAAGCTTTGAGAACAATGAAACAACTTTATTTCATCCATACTTTTTTTTTTGCGATAGGTTTCAGACGAGCAGACGGATCACCTGGAGCGCTACCATGAGTTGACATCGAAAACTGACATAACGTAAACTATTGCTCTGTCTCTTTAAAATGCATCACAATGAAAGAGACAAAGCGATATTTTTGTATAGCGAGGATAGTATTTCAAACTCATGGTAAGGCCACTGATGGTAAGCGACTGCCACCGCCCATAGACACCTGCTACATTAGTAGAGCTACAAGTGCGCTGCCAATCTTTCACCCCCTTTCCCCCAATTGGGCCTCCGGTACCCTCACTCACTCGACGAAACGCAGCGCAGACGCCGGTCTTCTGTGAGGCCGTGGTATCACTCCGGTCGAGCCGGCCCATTCATGCCGAAGCGTGGCTCTCCCACGGATTTTACGATACTTAAGTAATCAATCATCCACTCCCAGCCGGCCCCAGTCCGTAAGGTGAAGATGAAGCCTGTGGTCAAGTAGTAACTGCCGGGTGGACCTTCTCTTGAGTTTACGCCTAAGAACGCGATATCGTTCTTAGAGCAAAGCCCACTCTTGAACATAGTCATGTTCCCACATTTGCGAGCTGAAAAAGTAAAAATTAAAGTTTGAAAACTAATATCGTACTAAAAACACGTTCATACTTTCAAAAGTATAGAACTAGAAAATAGTCTCAGTTGATGTTATACCTAATTAACAAATACGAGACAGTATACAGGGTGTATCTGTGAATCCCATTAAGCACGTGTTCTACTAAACACATTAAACAACATTTATTATGTTCTACGACTTTTCGAAATTCATCGAAAAATTTTTCGACTCCCCATACAAAATGACCAAGTCACGTGACCAACTTTGTATGAAAAGTTGAATTTTTTTATGCGAATTTACAAAAGTCATAGAACAAAATGTTGTTCGTTATGGTTGGTAGAATTTTCACAGATACATCCTGTATTAAGTGTATAATTATGTCGCAGCCAGTTCGTATAACCCGCCGTATTACCTACATTGGTCGTGAAAAAATAGCCCGCCCTAACCTAACCTTGTACAGATAATTTTGTGTTGTGGCAGCACTTGTCATAATAAGTAGTAGTTACGTACGATGCGGCTAGTCGTTGATGCGCCGCATTTCCAAACGGCCCTGTGTTAGAAAACAGAGCCGTAATGCATAAAGTAATATCGAAGATTGCAAAGTTCAAGGTCATAGTTTTCAGTATGTTATCTTTTTTTTTATGAGATAGGGGGCAGACGAACAGACGGATCACCTGATGGTAGGTAAGTAATTACCGCCGCCCATGGACACCCGCAACACCCGAGGAGTCGCAAATGCGCTGCCGACCTTTTAAGAAGGAATACGCTCGCTTTTTGAAGGTTTGTTGGTCGTATCGGTCTCTGTTTTTTATTACCACGTACCAGCGCGAATAGTTAACTGCCATGTCGACGGGTGCAAAGTTAATAAAGTCAACTACAAATTCACGATTTTCTTTTTATTGCATTTTCGTACTAACAAAATCACATTACACAACCTAGCATAATTTGTTTTGCAGGTTTCGCTTTATTTTAATTAATTTTCAAACGTATAAAAAACCATCTACGCATGTTTTAGCAAATAATACGACGCCGATGCGACCAAGTAACGTTGGCCGTTTCCACGCGGGACGCGGGGAGCGCCCCGCGCGTTCGCAAAATGTCAACAGACAGTTGGCTCTCTTTTCGCTGGCGCGCGGTCGTTTTAGGTTAACTAATATATTTTATTTTTCAAAGTAGTTGATTCAATACGTTTTTGTTAAAATGTTGTTAAATTGTCGGAGAGGTTATTTTCGAGAGGTTAGGGCGCATAAACGACCATCTGGCAGTTGACTCTTTCTACTTCGCGCTCAATGTAGATGTTATGATTTACGTTGATTTACTTTCAATTTTTTTTTCATATAGTAGTATAGTTTTTTAGTTTGAACTAACTTGATAAAAAACAGGTTATGAAATACAGCATGAGTGGTGGTGATTGTACTATAACTGCAATATATTAGCGTGTTATTATGATTAATTTTCTTTTTAATGTTAATGTAGGTGTGACATGTACCCGCCATTAATATTGATTCCGCGCTCTTTCCAGTTTAGCGTTTTGAACATGTTCTGCAGCACAGCGGAGAAGAGTTTCCGAGATATAACATCTCCTTGTCTCACACCACGACGCAGCAGGACAGGCTCGGTTTGGTCATTTTGGATTAGGTACTACGGACATATTAGCGACGTCATACAGACACCTCAACACCTCGGTATATCGCCAATCGACTTGGCACCTCTGCAAGGCCTCGAGAACAGGCACCTGGTCTCGACGGAGTCAAAAGCTTTTTCATAGTCCACAAACGCCATGCACAGGGGCTGGTTATATTCTTTGGTCTTCTGTATAACCTGTCCCAATATGGTCTGTCTGTGTGAATATGGTCTATGGTGCTATAACTTCGTCGGAACCCGGCTTGCTCTGCAGGTTGAGCTTCGTCAAGTCTTCGTGTAAGGCGATTCGAAATGACTCTTGAGAACAACTTATAGACGTTTGGTCGATAGTTCTTCAGTAAGGTTTTGTCGCCTTTCTTGAAGAACAATACGACTAAGCTCCGCGGTCACGCCCTAGGAGTTCTCCCGGAGCAAAATAACTGAGTTAAATATACGCCAAAGTTACTTCAGCACCGGCTTGGCGGCAGCTTTTAGAAGCTCGGTGTGACTCCGTCTTCTCCCGGGGCTTTTCCATTTTTATGTTAACCAAAAGCTGCCTCGATCTCCTCCAAGCTGATGTCGGGTAGATCCTCCGTCGCATGGCGGGTTAATGTGGCTCTTGAATCCTTCTCATCCGGCGTAGGGTGGGGTGAATGCGACGCGTATAACTGGCTATAGAAGGTGTAAACTTCCGAAAGAATCTCTAGCTTTGACGTGACGACTTCTCCATTTGTTTTGGTCAACTTCGACAGGTGGCTCCTGTCAAGATGTTGTACGAAGACTTTGGACCCCCCTGGTTCTGCTCAATTGCTATCTGTATTGAGAGTGTATTAGAGCTTCGGAGGTCACGTTTTAACAGCTTGGAGATGGATGGATGGATATTTTGAGCCCGAGCTGAAGTGACTGATGGATTTTTTCGCCTCTTGTCCATTAAGTCCAGAGTATCTTTCGAAAGTTTAGACCGCTTGCCCGTACGTCGCAACTCACAGAACTTTGCACCCTCGTCCCGAAGGATTTCCACCACTTGGTCGAATTCTTCGTCGATATCTACGTCAATTGTGGTTTCCAAGGCAGTGAATCGATTTTCCAATTTTAGTTGGAAAGCGTCGGAACCAGCGAGTGATTGGAGCAGATTTGGCCGGAGCGTGGACTTCATCAACCGAGAACGTTCAAGCTTAAAATTGATATTCAGAGTGCCTCTGAGAAGTCGGTGAACACTTCCGGTTTTAAACCTATTTATTACTATGACATCTCTGAATATACGCTTAATGTCCGATATATATTATGAAGTCGATCTCATTTTTAGTCATAGTATCTGGGCTCTGCCTCGTCCATTTCCTCTGGGGCTGTTTCTTAAAGAATTGATCCCGGAAAGAGCCGATCAATGCAATTAAGGGTTTGCAACTGTTTTACAATGTATAAATGCAACTGTTTTATAATGTATAATGTTCTTTTATATTAAATGATTTACTAAACATAACATGATATCTTAAAGTATTTAATTGCCTACCTGTCCTAAGTAAAAAAGGTAGGTATCTAAATGATATTACCTATTTTTTTATTTCTCTTAAATCAATAAATCAACGTTGGATTTAACTTGCAATTTAATTTTACAGCAAAGTAAATGACTGTATGTCATTTACTTTGCTATAAAGCGAAAGGATCTAAGTTAGTCAGTCTAACTATAAAGAAAACGTACGCGGCAACTCTATGCAAACAGTAACACATGCTTATGTGTGAGTGAAATTTGCAAATCAAAACCGATACATGACATTCCACACTAACCGTAAACGCTCTTAATGTGCAATTGATCAGTAAATGAGTAGTTCTTCATATGTTTTTTTATACGTCAAAGAAGGTTGTTCATGACTACGTAATAATTTTATCATTTGATTGTAATAAAAAAATAAGATCTATTTAAAAGTATTTCATTTGGCTTCCTTGTCCATTAATGATTGTAATGAGATACGAAGCATAAAAAGTTATCGGCCATAATTTTACTTTCTGCAGTAGATGTTTTATTAAAACATACAAATAAGATTGTTTATCTTATGATTAAGTGTTTCAATTAAGATTAAGTTAAAAAAAATAAAGAACATACATTTTAAACATAAAACTTAAGTTCCGAGTATATGCGACCAAGTGGTAGTTGGCTCAGTTAGCATTTTATAAAGTGCGAAGTAGAAACGACTAACTGCAAAATCTCGTAAATTATCAACAAATTAGCATTACTAACATTATGTACAAATAAATAAGAATATAAATAGATACTGATAAAAAAATCAGAAATATTGGCCTACTCGTTAAGAAAATAACACACTTTTTCGATTATTCCGCTCTCCTGTAAAGTTGTTATTTTGTAGATGACTCTTTTTACTTTGCACCCGTCGATGTTATTACGTGTGATGTCGCTGTATGTTAGCTATTAAGTCAACTAAATATAAAATCCTCCTACCTATATTCAGCTACGGCGGCCAGGCTTGAATAGCCACGTACGCAGGATTTATTATAGTGCTCAAGTATGTGAGCAAACACAGGTGCACTCTCTCTCTATTTCCATACCCTTTTAATTCGATGGGACACCAGTGTGACACGACCGAAGAGAGATCGGGCGCAGGGCCAACGGATTAACGTGCTTTCCGAGGCACGGGGTACAAGACTACCAACTCCCAGCCTTCGGGCTGTCACTGAGAATTTCTGAACAGAAAAACTCAGGTACAAATTTTTGGCCCGACCCGGGGATCGCACCCAGAACTGGGTGCACCACAGCCGTCTCATTCAAATCAAAACAAATCAAATCATATTTATTCACAGGAAACACGGTACATATTATGGTGTAACATATAAACAATTTTCGAGTGCGAACATGTTTCGCCATCTTTAGTAGCATGCAAATATACATTTTAAAATAAGATTACATACCTACATTATTCATACAAATGTCCATTAGGTATTAAATAGAAGATGTCAAGTTGTATTCATTATTGAGAAAAAATTAAATTAAATCATTAGGTACAGTCATATCACAGGTAGATTTACATACATCTAAGTTAAACATTTACTTAGTGCCTGGTATCTGAACATATGTTGTAAGTACTCATCAACAGAACAAAAGCATTGTTCCTGCAGCCAAACCCTCACTGCATTCCTAAATCGCATTTTGGGAGAGAGTGGAACTCTGTTGGTAAGGTATTAAACACCTTAATGCACATAGCTGAGCAACTTTTCATGTATATACTACTTTTTGGTCTCACACTGTGGGTAAGTCTATCAGGGTATCTTTAAAGTGCGACCCACTACCAACTACGCCACCGAGGCATTCGCCAACTGTAAGTAACTAACTATACTGAACTTAGCAGTAGATTTGTTTACGCAGCAAGGTGACGACACGATCATAAAATAATTACCTATGTGACCACTGGAGACGCGACATGCCGCGAAATACTGAGCAAGCGCATCCTGCCATCTAGCGGACATATTGTGACAACCTCATTGAAATTCATTGCAATATCTCAGGATGACATTGCTAAACGTGTTTCGTGGCCAAAGTTAGATTTCCCTTGGGGCGGTAGGGCACAATCTAAGTTCAAGCTTACATTCACTATTTGTTTGAAACTTTTACAATAAAATATTAATCAGATATAGAATTTGACGCTGTTAGAAATCTCTTAGGGTCTATTGATTGATTAAAAAGAAGCTTATGTAGTCAGAAGGATAAAACAATTTGCTGGAATCGAAAGTCACTGTTTTTTTTTCATACACAAGTATTATGTGGACCAGTGACCGTGGAAGAGCCACGCTTCCGCACGAATGGGCTGGCTCGACCGGAGTGATTCCACGGTCACAGAAGACTAACGTGAAGCAGCGGCTGTACTGTATTTTGTCGAGCGAGTGAAGGTATCGGAGGCCCAATTGGTGGGAGAGGGGATGACTCTACTGGTGTTGCAGGTTTCTGTCTATGGGTGGCGGTAATCGCTTACCATTAGGTGATCAGTTTGCTCTTTTGCTCTTTTGCAAATAAATCCTGACTGTACGTAGCTTTACCTTTTTCGGTACCTACCTACACAGATATCGTACCTATATCTGGTAAAATGCCACCAGTCTAAAATAGGTACTATGGACTCCCTTAAACATACAAAGATAACCTAACTCAAAACATACATAGAGTTAAATGACCTATATCACAGACATTTGTACTTGGCAATCTGTTCCCAACCTAGCCTATTTTCGTTATGAGGTGGATCGAGGTACAATCAAGCCCGAATTAGTCTCAATTTAGGTAACTACGTGTAACGTTATTACTGTTTGACAATAGAACTATGAGCTATTTGGTGATTATGTACCAACAGAATAGTCTAATGGAACTAATTTTCGGTATTGTAGTAGTATTTTAGGGGATATCGTTAATTAATGGATTAGAATAAATCAAATGTAAGGTTAGAAATCGTATCATAAAATTTAGAATGGATGTTTAACTCTGAATCTATCACAAATAAATATATGTAGAGAAGGCTACGGTAGGAAGTTAAGTATAGCTGGCGGCATGAAAGAATAGCGATGACCGATATTTTGCGCACTTGTAAAAAATAAGACTTTCTATTAAAATAGTTTTCTGCGCACCCATGGTCATTAACTACAGTTTCTTGCCGCAGACTATGTAAATAAATTATGTCAATTGATAGATTTATTATATTCAGTAAAAAACCATGTCGCCCACTTTCCAAGGTGTGTCTTTGCCTGTTACAGACACTCTGAGTCTACTAGGTATGGACCTAACCTCCAACCTCAACTTCGGACGCTCTGTTGAGTACAAGGCAGCCACTGCTGCTAAAAAACTTGGCATCCTTTCCAAGGTTAGGCGATACTTTACGCCGAAACAGCTTCTCAAACTGTATCAAGCTCAAGTTCGTTCGTGCATGGAGTATTGCGGTCACCTGTGGGATGCTAAGTATCAGCTGGCTGCCCTCGACTCGATTGAGCGTCGTGCGATGAGGTTAGTTGGTGACGCAGCGATAGTGGAGGGTAAATCCCAAAGCCTTGCTCACCGACGTAGAGTGGCCTGTCTATCGGTTTTTTACAGGATGCATTTTGGAGAGTGTTTGAAAGAGCTTCACGACCTGATACCACCTTCCCCTTTCTACCACCGGACAATGCGGAAGACGAAAGGAATCCACCCTTACACTGTGGAAGTTCCACCAGCTCGTACTAAGCGTTTCGCTTCTTCTTTTTTTGGTACGAACTGCTAAGGAATGGAACAACTTGCCGGCTTCTGTGTTTCCAGAGAGCTACAATTTGGGTGTCTTTAAGTCGAGAGTGAATAGGCTTCTTCTGGGAAAGCACGCTACATCTTAGACCTCATTGTCACTCTCCATCAGGTGAGATGAGGTCAAGTGCAAACCCATCTTATATAAAAAAAAAAAACTTTATATTGTATTGCGTTTATAGCTTTAAATTATATACCGTATTTATATAGGTTAGAGTGGTTTCAGATTAGCATATTTTTCAGAGCGTATACGATCGTTTAAGCATCGAGCGTACGTGCGATAAAAACGCGCTCCAAAAACTAAACGCATTGTACGGACAGTCGCACATCAGGTTACTACAATCTGTCAAATTTCCTCAGTTGATATTGAACCAAACACGTTTGACATAAAGGTGAGGTTCGATTAAAGAAATTTGACAGATTGTAGTAGTAGTCTGTACGTAAACGATCGTATTTGAGATACCTATATAATCTAATTACCTTTAACTTTTTTCTGTTCCGAGCTTAGAAGCGCATCACGTTTGTACGACTCCTAAAACACGTTTCGAAATAAACGAAGTTTGGTGCGTATTGTTGGTATTTAAATTTCAAATTCAAATGTTGGTACGACATTCAAAACTTCAAGAAACGAGCCTATACTTTCCTAAAAGGCCGGAAAGGCTTCCACACTCCTTCTGGTACAGCTGATGTCTATGCTCGGCAGTGTTCACTCACTTGTCATCAGGCCCTTGCTCGTTTGCCTTTCTATGCCTCTTCTGCGTCTAGTTTTCCGACGCTGAATTTCTTCGCACACTCGAAATATTATTATAACCTGTAGAAAACCGAAAGCCTTGCGCTTGCTTGCTTGACCTAAGTAACTTGCGTCCGATAAGCTTATGTTAATTTTACAAACCTGGAAAATGGTTAGGAGCAGCGATAGATTCTGCAAACAGCTCCCAAGCCCTGCTGTGGTCGCACGTCGACAGAAAGCATCCTGGTTGCGTCATCCCACCAGATGGGTAAAAATCCTTTTGTCCTAGTTGGAAAAAATAAACAATTATTTCAAATTCAAATTTATTTATTGCTTAACAAGTAGTACAATGATCTTACATACTAGTACAAGTAGCTTAAACTCGATGCCTTTAAAAATACCCTGGTAGGAAGCGGTAGCTTACATATTTGACATTCATAAAAATCTGCTCTATGGACTTAAATTGGATAAAAAATGCTCGCTCGTACGTAACGCCCCATTGATCTAGAGGTTTAAGTACCGGTCCGAGATTTGGGGTCCCGGGTTCAAATCCCGGGTCGAGCAAAAGATATGGACGGCCGCCACCCATGGACACTTGCAATACCAGTGGAGTTACAAGTGCGCATGCCAACCTTTTATTCCTTTCCCCCCGGGTGAGCCTCCGATACCCTCACTCACTCGGCGAAACACAACACAGGGGCTGCTTCACGCCGGTTTTCTGTGAGGCAGTGGTATCACTCCGGTCAAGCCTACCTGAAATACCTTAGGAAACAGGTGTCCAGAATAACAATAAATTCAATTAATAATTGCTATCTTAAGTCGCAACTTTGCTGACGTTGGTTAGATAAGCGGCTTAGACCAACAAGTATCTATTATAATGTTTCTTCCAGGATAAACTTACAAGATAAATATTGGTACAGACGCAGTTTCCCAGATAAACCTCTTACAGTTTCGAAAAGGACTGAGGTCAAGAAGTTCGCTTAGTTTCCCACAAGTTGTTTATTTATTGTTGTACTCGACTTAATCATTCAGAAAATTCTAGGGATTTTCAATGGAAAGGGGCAACTTTGTCTCTAAAGTTAGGCAAAGGTTATTAGCATTTATGTCCTGTGGCTAGGGGTGTTAACGTACCCTGTGGCTAGGGGCGTTAAGAATACTGCCAAGGTATTCCTGGCCTGTCGTAAGAGGCGACTAATCGGGCTTCGGAGTACGTGAGCATGCCCACTACTGGGAGTGGCTTGCTCAGTATCATGACTCCGCGAGGAAAAAATCCTACTGGGTGTCCTGGTAGGTCGTGCATTTGGGAAGGGCTGCATCGCGCCAAACAATTTGGCTCAAAGTGGCGAGCGCAATTAGCGGTACGGTCCAGTCCCGGCTGTGGGGTATCCGACCGCGATTGCGCTGAAATGGACACCTCAGGGGTTTTGGTTAGGTTAGGGTTAGACACACCACCTTGTCCCCCACATGTGGCAAGGTGAAGCACTTTTTATGTGCTGCTTAAGCACATCTCTATATCTGAGGAGTTGTCGCTGAAAATCCAAAAAAAAGAGAAACCGTTTACCTACAGGCTCAAGTAGTCCCAGCATGCCACTGCTCGTGTGGATGACGTCAACGAACTCCGCGTCTTCAGGGTTCAAGCGACTGGCGGCACTGATGTTGCTGAAGCAAGGTCCTGCTGGGTCGAGTCCCGTAATCCTGCTCAGCTTGTTCCCGGTGAGCTGTTGGACTCGTTTGCCGGCTATACCAGCAATATGAGCACCTAAACTGTGACCGATAAGGCTTATTTTCGCTGGATCTTGGCCTGCTGAAATAACAAGTAAAGTATCATTCAGTATTCATATCAGTATCATAAGTAACTGTGGGAGAGCCACGCTTCGGCATGAATGGGCCGGCTCGACCGGAGTGATACCACTGCCTCACAGAAAACCAGCGTGAAGCAGCCCCTGTGCTGTGTTTCGCCGAGTGAGTGAGGGTACCGGAGGCCCACTCGGGGGGGAAGGGGATAAAGGTTGGCAGCGCACTTGTAACTCCACTGGTGCTGCAAGTGTCCATGGGCGGCGGCAATTGCTTACCATCAGGTGATCCACCTGCTCGCCTGCTACCTATCACATAAAAAAAATCAGCCTACATACTGTCCCACTGCAGGGTAACGTCATCTATTATTGAAATAAAGTCTTCGCTACTATGATGGGATTAGGCTTAACCACCACGCTTGCCTAATGCGGATTGGTGATCACAAACGAAAAGTACCTATGTCTGGATAAAATGCGAAACATACTTTTAGCTCGACTTGGTAGAACCGAAGACCCCGAGATTGGCTCTTTTTGTACTCTTGTATGACGCACTTTACGTCGCCCAAGGCTCAGCCTGAAAATCAGCGCCGCAGCGGCCCCTAGCTGCTGTAGCAAATGCTGAGGTTGTGCCTTGTTGGCCGCAAAACATTACTTTTATTTTGTAATACCATTGTATGTACCTACCTTGTATTGTTATGTATGTTAATGTAATGTTTACTGTAATTTGTTTCTTTGTTTTTTGCTTTTGTGGCCAATAAACGTTATCTATCTATCTATCTATCTATCTTAAACCACTAGACCACCGAGGCGTTTATACAAACACAAATAGTAATCAAAACGAAATCAATTATTACTCAGTGTCATTGTTGCCACAAATAGGCTTCTCGAAGACGTCAAGTTTAGGTCGGGGTCGTTCAGCTGGTGTTGCCAAACTGTCGATAGTTTTTACTTTCGACAGTTGTTCGAATAAAAACTATCGATAGATTTCATTCGAGCAACGATCCGATCGATAGGACTAGATCGATAGGATTTATACATCAATAGTAGGGCGGCGGTAATCGCTTACCATCAGGTGATATATAAAAAAACTAGCTTTTGCCCGCGACTTCGTTCGCGTGGACTTCAGGTACGTAGAAACCTCCAAAATTGTAGCCTATGTGTTATTTTGATGTATAAGCTATATTGTGGTAAAGTTTCATTCAAATCCATTCAGTAGTTTTTACGTGAAAGAGTAACAAACATCCATACATCTATACAAACTTTCGCCTTTATAATAGTAATAATAGGATAGCTCAAAGCAAGCAATAATATCGATTGTGTATCAATATGGTACGTCGATAATTTTATTGGTATCTTTAGTAAAAACTATTATAATACTTTTATAAAAGGGTTAATCTTCACCACGAGCCCACGTTAAATCTTATAAGTTAACCAAAAACACGAAACGCTTTGGCGATGTAATTGACTCCCAGTATCATTGTTACTGGTATCTCCTGCACTAAAAATCCTCGTGCTATTATTTTTATTCTCTGGTTGTATGCCTGGTTTTGAGCTATCGATACATTGATAATATGACATCAACTATCGATAAACGACTGATAAATCGACTTATCGATCGGCAACACTAGTTCAAGCTTAGCTGATGCAACCTTTAAATAGACGGCGATTGATAGAAAGGTGTTATATAATTCAAAGTGTTTTGTTAGTGTATGGTCTGTTACTGAAGAAATGTAACGAAATGGTGGATCTCGCCTGCTACCTATCACAAAAAAAAACCCCTTGTCAAATCAATCATCATCTTCATATTTGTCCAATGCTAATGCAATTGTGGGAGAGTCATGCTTCGGCATGAATAGGCCGGCTCGACCGGAGTGATACCACTGCCTCACAGAAAACCGGCGTGAAGCAGCTCCTGTGCTGTGTTTCGCCGAGTGAGTGAGGGTACCGGAGGCTCATCGAGGGGGGAAGGGGATAAAAGGTTAGTAGCGCACTTGTGACTCCACTGGTGTTGCATGTGTCCATGGGCGGCGGCAATTGCTTACCATCAGGTGATCCACCTGCTCGTCTGCTACCTATCACATAAAAAAATAAAAAAAAAATGCTGGACTTATGCGTCTCTTAGGACACGCCACTCAACTAGGTATTTTTTATTACATCGGACAATGAGGTAAAAGCATGGCCAGATTTAGGTACCGCTGTTTTCAATCCTTCAGAAAAAATATTAACTAAGTTATGTCAAAAACAAATAGATTTTAACTTTCTTTTTTCTGTTGGTACTTTTAATAGTTATTTTCAGAGTGATGATAGCTCATGTGGATAGGAAGAGGACAAACAAGCCATCTATACGGTTTGGTTCGAATCCAATCAAGCATTTTTCAAATCTTTTAAAATTTTCAAATTGACGGCCTTGATGGCACAGTGGCTAAGGTGTTAGGTAAGGCCCGAAGCGTGAAAGTTTCCGGGTTCGATTCCTGGTCAAGTCAATTTAGGAAATAACGTTTTCTAAGCTTTTTTGGGTCTGGGTGCTCTGGGTTGACGCCCCCAGGTAATTATCGTCATCTGGTACTCATAGTACCTACAGAGGTTGCCCTAGTTTGAGACCAGGTTGATTGGTGTGATTGTCTGGCGCATTTATTTATTTATTTACCAACTAGTGGCCTGCCCTCACTTCGCTTCGGGACCGTAATTCAGAAACGAACCAATAGATGGCGCTGTGTCCAATTACATCGCGCAATGCGCAAGCGTTTCGTGTTTTCGGTTTACCTATAAGCCTTGTCGTTGTCTATAGAAGTTATCTCTTTATAAATAGTATAGAAGATATAGATAGTAGAAGATAGAAGAAGATAGAAGATAAGAGTATCTCTAACATTCGTTCGGCGGTGAGGGAAAATATCATATGCATGATAGTTATTGTTATTGCGTGATGTGTTAACCGGTTATTGTGATGTTCGATGGTTGGAAACACATACCCTATCACGTTTTCTCATTTTGTATTTTCTATCACGGATCGGAAAATATAAATCTTGTATGCCAAATAGCTGCTATAAACTATGATGGTTTCCGAAAAATATGTTTTGCCGTTATTCATCCCGATCGCCCCTAAATATTCACTGGTCCGTTTCAAAGAATATGCACAATCAAATATGGACAATTTTATTTTGGCTAGTGTTGGAAGAGACTTAAGTCCCGACATTTTGAATTATAAGAGCCGAGTTCTTTTTGGACACTCAATTCTTTTTCTCAAGCCCGAAAGTCCCAATCACAGACTCAGTCACTGTTAAAGATTTAAGTCTTTGAGTCGATTTTAGGAAATAATCACACAAAAGACTTGAAAGGACTCTAAAGAATCAAATGAAACTAGAGGCTCAAAGGACCCGAAAAAACTTTAAGGACTCATAGTTCCCAAAATCACAGTCATGAAAATAGAATACAGTCTTAATTTTTTTGTGATAGGTGGCAGACGAGCAGACGGATCACTTAATGGTAAGCGATTGCCGCCGCCCATAGACACCTGCAACACCAGTAGCGACAGAAGTATGCTGCCAATCTATCCCTAACCCTTTCCTCCCAATTGGGCCTTCACCCTCACTCAACGAAACATTGCGCGGGCGCTGCTTCACGCCGGTCTTCTGTGAGGCCGTTGTGTTATTTTGGCCGCGCTGGTGGAAGAATAGCTCCGCCACGGTCAAAATACATTTATTAAATTTTAAGACTCAATAACTCAAGTATTTTACAACACCAATTTATCTCCAGTGCGGGGATACTGCGCTATAATTGGAATAATAAACAATATTGGATTGGGTGCGCGCTGCTATGAATATTTTATAAGAACATTGAGCTGTTGATATTTTATGAAGACAAATATTTATGTACTGCAAAAATTGTGTAAAAATATTCTTTGGGTACACTTTTAATTTTAAAAAGTGCATGTTACCGCACCATTTCCTGTCATGCAGATTTAAATCCACGGGCATAATAAATAGGGGTCATATGTTTTGTCAAATAATGCAGTTTATTCGTAAACCACGAAGAAAACATAGGTACTTTCTACGCCTTTTGAAAATTTGTCGAAATTTTTTTCAACAACCCATACAAAATGGACACGTCACGTGACTGACTATATTATACGTGATTTAAAAAAAAAAATATAGTTGTTGTTCAGAACAATTGGTAGAAGAAGTCAAATCAAAAATCAAATCAAACAAATTTATTAGCATAATTTAGGTAGGTAAAGGTCTTAAAATTAAAAGTGTTGCACTACCTATATTTCGGCCTAGCAAGGGCATGCAAATTTTCATAGTACCTATTATTAGTACATTCAATAATATCTGATTAAAATAATAGGTACGATTTAAGTTGTAACTGTCAGTGTGATTATTAGGTATTATGCCATGACGTGGTTCATGGGATGTAAATGTTTAAACACATAAACCACGGATATAGTCTGCAGCATGAAACAATAAAGCCAATTGCGAGGAGAACAGACGGCCGTTGGGGTGGAAAAGTCCTTGAGTGGAAGCCACGCGCAGGAGGCCGCAGCCGTGGCAGGCCTCTCACCAGGTGGACCGACGATCTGGTGAAGGTCGCGGGAGTCCATTGGATGCGGGTGGTACAGGACCGATCTGTGTGGAGAACTTTGGGGGAGGCCTATGTCCAGCAGTGGACGTCTATTGGCTGAAATGATGATGATAATGATGAAACAATAGCGATGTCCTTGAGTGCGCAGATACCAATTCTTCTCTTTTACAAGTGCGGAAACTAACGATCATCACTATTCTTTAATGCCGCTAGCTATGCCTACATTTTTTTTTATTTAAAAAACCTTTATTAAGCTTACCTTTTATAACTTCACTTAAAAACGCTCCAAGTTTTTCGCCCATAAACCGCGCGTAAGTCGAAGACCGAAAGTACTCCAAATTGATGAGCTTCCTCCCATCCAACGCCAGGATGGCAAGCCCTGGCTTCTTCAGCAGGGACGGCGCCAGGCCTTGGACCATCACTCCATCTGAGCTCTCTAGGAAGCCGTGGACTAGTACTATGATGTCTCTGGAATTTCCTAAAAAAATCATGTGAATTTGAACGCACTTACGTTTGTACATATTGGAATAAACATTTTTTTATGTGATACTAGCTTTTGCCCCCGGCTTCGCTCGCACCCCCCACTTCCCTAAAATGGGAGGTTACAAGGGGGCAAAAAGTAGTCTATGTTACTCCCCATCCTTTCAACTATCTCCACTTAAAAATCACGTCAGCGGAGCGACGACCGTTTTGCCGTGAAAGAAATACAAACATACAGATAGACAGACAGATAGACCGACAGATATACACACTTTCCCATTTATCATATTAAGTATGTATGGATGTGGCAGCCGAGCAGACAAATCATCTTATGGTAACCGATTGCCACCGCTCATAGGTACAACTCAAGTCACAAGTGACAACTTTTTAACCCCCTTTTTTAAATGGAAAAATACTTTTTATCAAGTCAAGTAATTTTCCATTGTCAGTGGATGGACAAAAATTTTAATTACTTCAGTAAGTTTTAATGATATTTGATGTTCGCTCAAGCGGGTGCTATAAACATGGCTAAAGTTGAATCTGTTATCTGTGAAATTTATTCTTGAGGAACCGTGCGCGGGCTTTAAGTCCATGGAAAAAAAAGCTGTGTTAGAGTAGGGTTTTTGTAAGAAAGTAATATCGTTCGTAGATTCGTATTAACGACAGTCAATACGATGGAACTTATAGTAGGCCCCGACAAGATTATTGGCACGATATATCGTTTATCGTTTGGCGTACCTAGTAGACTCCCAGGACTTACCTAGTCGTCGGCTCATTTGTTGATGCGCAGTGATATTATACTTGATATTCCTGGTCTTAGTGATATGATCTATGTAAAGAGAGTCATGTAATGTCGTTAGATTTTTGTCTAACATTTGTTCATATGTCAAGCCAAAGAAGCTTTTCAATGCTTCACCTGTGAAAGAATGTAAGAAAACAATTAATAATATACATAAATGTGTAATAAATATCGAACGGCATCGTAATAAAATGCGTTTTCAAATTCGATACCTACTGCCCTCTTATGAAAGTTTTTTTTTTATATTATAGGAAGGCAAACGAGCAAGCGGGTCACCGGATGGTAAGTCATCAGCTACACCAGAAGGAGTGCGGATGTGTTGCCGGCCTTTAAGGAAGGTATAGGCTCGTTTCTTGAAGATTTGAATGTACGTACCAGTTCGGAAATACCGCTGCTGAAGTTCTTATTTAATGAAGTAGGTAACATAGTATTCCCAATATAGGATTACCTGACCTCCAGTGACAGTGTTTAAACTTTTCTCAGTTTTAAATACCTATGTGTTGTTGAAAAAAAACCATTAAAGTTCTACTTTTATCGATTTTTTTTGCATGAAACATGTGAGTAATATGTTAGGAAGGATATTTGTTTAATTACCTACATATTGCGCACTAACTCGACGGTATATTTTAAAAATACTAAAATTTAAACACCATTCAAACCAAGTCTATTTTTTTATGTTTTTTTTTAGGTAGGTAGCAGACGAGCAGGCGGATCACCTGATGGTAAGCAATTGCCGCCGCTCATGGACACCTGCAACACCAGTAGAGTTACAAGTGCCAACCTTTTATCCCTATCCCCCCGGGTGGGCCTCCGGTACCATCACTCACTCGGCGAAACACAGCACAGGGGCTGCTTAACGCCGGTTTTCTGTGAGGCAGTGGTATTACTCCGGTCAAGCCGGCCCATTCATACCGAAGCGTGGCTCTCCCACAGTTAAAGGTTCTGTACCGTCCTATAATTATGTCAAAAATCTAGTTGTTGACAACAAAATCCTGAGGATTAGTATCAGGGAGTTATGATATCGTGGGGCACACCCCGAACGTGCCTAAAACCTAAATCCCCCAGATCTGCGATAGCAAATTAAGCCTCGTTTGGGAAGCTTGGTGACAATTACACGATTTTTACGGATTAACTGATCAAAGAATAACTCAATTTCTTTTGACGACGCTTCTGGAAAGAATATGAAGTTTTGCGATTTTGAACGAAGATAAAACGAACAGATCAAGGAGAAGATAATATGACAAAACGTCGATTCTGTGGGTAACTGTGAAACAAGCCGCATCGGCTGATGCAATCCAAAGATTTTAATTAGTATCTAGTGGTTTTTAGTGTACAAATTTGGTGTTACTTTGTGCAGTGAAGTGCCGCAGGGTGATATTAATATAAGAATCATTGAATTGTGTCGTTTTTAACACTGCTATTGTGTGTCGAGTGATTTGTCACGTGAACAACTTGCTTTGACCTAATAGAGTCTTAAAACCTACGGCTTTGACACAGAATCCTTAGGACATTAAAACGCTAAACACCGGCGTTTTATTGAGTGACTGTGACTTCGACTGACTTCGACTGTTGACTACACTTTATCAACCTACATGTGTCGTGAACACAATACAAGCCATTAACAAAAAAAAAATGATAAAACGTCAATTGTGCGTGATTGAATCTAGATATTTATTCATTTAGGTCTGAATACTCTATTAACTTTAAGGGTGCATTGTGCACCACAGAGTACATTGTATTGACGACAATGCATTGTAATTAATTGTCATAATCATCATCAGCCTGTTCCAGTCCACTGCTGGACATAGGCCTCTCCAAATGCTCGCCACTTTGATCGATCTTCGGCTACTCGCATCCAGCTCCAGCCAGCCCTCTTGCGCAGATCGTCACTCCATCTGGTCTGAGGTCGTCCTACACTACGTTTACCAAGACGCGGTCTCCACTCCAGTTAATTGTATGTTTAATTAATCACAGTTAGTTAAAATGTATACAGTTTGTCTGATTCGGTTTTTAAATGGCTGCGAAGGTCAGACGGCAATCGTTTTCTTGTAATTACCAGACACCTAAAACCCTGAATCAAGGTCTAAGTAGGTAAACACCCTGGCATCCAAAGCTACTGCTTTGGACGCAGTCGGGAATCACATGCTGAAATGAGTAAGTATCCAAAAAAACCAAAATAAAGGTCAAAACTCGAGAAGGTCACTTTCTTTTAACAGATCAATTTTAATTACATCAGTACATACAATTTGTTATCAAAACGTCTGTAGTTATTTCAGGTGCACTCATCAAGTATGTACCTATTTAATTAGTAGCGGCTATGAGACAGTAGCTCAATACAGTTTGGCTTTTCATCTGGTTGAATGTGTCTTTGTAACAGTAACATATAAATGTAACAGTTGTGTTGGAACTATTATTAAGGTAAGTTTTTTTTTCTTATATGTGATAGGTAGCAGGCGAGCAGGCGGATCACCTGATGGTAAGCAATTGCCGCCGCCCATGGACACTTGCAACACCAGTCGAGTTACAAGTGCGCTGCCAACCTTTTATCCCCTTCCCCCTCGAGTGGGCCTCCGGTACCCTCACTCACTCGGCGAAACACAGCACAGGGGTTGTTTCACGCTGGTTTTTTGTGAGGCAGTGGTATCACTCCGGTCGAGCCGGCCCATTCATGCCGAAGCGTGGCTCTCCCACAATTAAAAGTTACTGCAATGGTTTGATTAATACCTAAATTTATTTAATGCTAGTTTATGGTTTAACACCCGGTCTAGTGTTAGTCCCGGGCCGTTATCCCGGGGTCCTGACGGGCAATTCTCGTACATACAATATTGACGTCGAATATAGAGATTTCATACATTCGTCCATACAAATCTCTAATTCGACTTCAAAATCGAGTGTATTATAAATTATCCCCTGGGATCGAATCCCGGGTCGAGCAAAAAGCATGTTTCGAATTTTTCAACCATAACTCGGGTTTGTATCATCAATCTGCATTAGGCAAGCGTGGTGATTAAGCCTAATTTTATCACTAGTAGCGATGACTTGATTTCTATGCTGAAGGCCCTTTTCCTGCAGTGGGACAACATAGGTATAGGATGATACTTAATTGCTTAAGGAGCTACAATGACGAAACTAGCGCCGCCAACCTGTTTACTGATTGTGGCAACATTGTGATATTTTTTAAGATAGTAAAACTCTACAAACTTAGATGCAAGATAATTGGATTTTTCGAAAAGCAATACAATACTTTTTACACGTGACAAGGAACAATAATGTTCATTATTGCTAAAAACATCCACTTTTAGCAATAATTAACATTATTGTTACTTATTGCGTCCTATTTAATTTACTTGCATCTAAGTTTGTACTATAGTTTTACTTTCTTAAAACATATCATATTGTCGGGACAGTCAATGTAAATAGGTTGGCGGCGCTAGTTTCATCGGTATGGGTAGCTCCTTAAAATGTAAATGTCGCAGTCATCTGGTTTAATCAGCTATTTGATTGGATGACTAGCACGTTCATTGAATGGCGACGTTTAATTGAAGGACTAATGGACAACTCGTCAAGTTGTTTAATATAACGTTCAACTTCTTGACTGAACGCCATTTAGCATAGTCGTTGAATGAAATAACTGTTGAACGAACGTCGCTGAACGAAGATAACTAACTTATGATAAAATAAAATATAAAACGACATAATAAACACACACTAATAATTAAAAAAAAATATATCAAAACAGTGCTATTTTATTCGATCTGTACCAGCTGTTTGCCGCCATCTTTGTTTTGATGAGCACCAACGTCAACCAGGATGACTGCGACATAAACATCACGTGCCGGTGCACTTAAACATTCTTAAAATAAACACATACGAAATGCGCATGCGTCAGTTAAACAGATAAGTTTGTATTCACAGCTCGCGGATAGCGTTTTATTGCAATCTATGTGATTATGAAAGTTCCGATATAAAAAAAAACTGTAAATATTCAAACACACATAAAAATAAGTAACATAAATACAGTGTATATCTGTGAACATTTACATCCCTTTAACCACGTGTTCTACCAACCATTCTGAACAACATTTTGTTCTACAACTTTTGAAAATTCCTCGAATACTTTTTTCTTTCATGCGAATATCGAAAAACCATAGAACAAATGTTGCTCATAATTATCAACTTAGTACAAGATGCGGTCAAAGTGATGTAAATGATCTGTGAACATTTACATCACTTTAATGCCACAGACGTATGTGTACGGAGTACTGACCAAAGTTGTGCCCGTTGGCACATTATGTTGGTCCAATGATACTCGTATTTACGATAGCAGGAAAACAATGGATGGGGCTGTAAGGGGACTCAAGGGAGTGGCAAAATAAAGAAGAGGCCTACTACCTTATTATATAACTAGTGGCCCGCCCTCACTTCGCTTCGGGACCGTAATTTAGAAATGAACCAATAGATGGCGCTGTGTCCAATTACATCGCGCAAGCGTTTCGTGTTTTCGGTTTACCTATAAGCCTTGTCGTTACGGACGGACGTACAGACATGACAAACCTACAAGTCTTCCGTTTTTGGCCTTTTGGCTACGGAACTCTTAAAAGGTTCTTACGGAAAAAGAAGAATACGTAAGTTTTATAGAATACCTACGTTCTTCTATCAAAGTCATTTATTTTCTAAATTCTCTCGCACGTTTTATTCAAAAAGCAAAAAACGAGCGACTGCATCTCAGGGTAAGTAATCACCGCCGTCTATGATGAGCATCTGCGAGATCAGAAAGGAGGCGTCAGCCAAAACATATCAATGTTTCCTGCTTTTTCAGAAAGGAGTACGGTCTTCTCGTGAAGGTCTCTAAATCATAGCTATCGGAAAACAAGGCTGCCCAAACCAAACATGATTAATTGTTTTTGTTTGAACAATATTAATTGAAATGTACGTACGTTATCAAAAGGTACCTACTTTTACTACATTACCTATCTATTTTGTGACAAAATCCACATACTAAAAAAGGTAATAAAACATGTTTCACTGACGGATAACATTTGTAAGTTATTTGGCTCCCGGTAAAAGTCGGAACTACTGTTTCGCTTACAAGTGTCAGATTTGATTGACATTTTCCCATCGAAAAAATGTTGTATAACGTCCTCGTCACCCCTTTTAGTCCTACTGTAATGGGAAAATATCAAAACAAATGGTGACACTTACATTTCGGGACAGCCAAACATTCTATTACGACGCGGTTGGTAAGACACACCATGGTGTGCCAAGGTGCTACATCACATGCACTTATTATTATCAAATAGTTGTTACCCGCGACTTTGTTCACGTGGAGTAGTAACTTTTCACCCCCCCCCCCCCCTTTAATCCCTTACAACCCCCTTTTCGCAATTAAAAGTAGCATATATCCTTTCAAAATTTCATTCAAATCCGTTCAGTAGTTTTGGCGTGAAAGAGTAATAGACAGACAGACAGAGTTACTTTCGCATTTATAATAATAGTTAGGATTGATTCATTGCCAATTTAAGATAATCTTAAAAGACTGCCGTAGTTGCAATGACTAACCTTAAGTTGACATTAATTGTTGATTGAAAGTCAGAAGGATAACGCCCCCTGCTCATTTTCATGCATCCGCCAAATACATCTTTGTCGTATTACAAATTTATAACAAACCAACTTTATGTTCTGTGCGTGCTGATAACGGTCTGGGCGGCTACTGAACGTCCATTTACCTCATGAAGTTGATACAAAAAAGTGCCCCTTAAAGTACCTACATCTAAAATAGGTTGTGGTGAAGAACAGCAAATTTGACTTATGAATGGAATATTTTCGGGTATACAACGTTCCTTATGCAACGTTTAAATAGTAATTTAGGTTAATTAGTAGGTACGTTAAAAGTGATAGATAAATTCCATTAGCACGATGAGGTAACTAGACTCTATTATCTATTATCTTATCTATCAATGATTTTTTTGTTTGTAAATTTTTTGCTTGCTTTGTATGTTGATCCTGTTTTTTTTTTGTAACTAGGTAATATATTTTTTTTTCTATTTTTAAATAATTTTTTTTGCTCTGTATCTGTTGTTTTGTGCATGTCTACTCTTTTATATTATTATAATCATAAGGCGTCACTCAAGATCCAGCCTGAAAACCAGCGCTGCAGCAGCTGCTTGCGGCGGCTTGTTGGCCGTAACTTCTGTTTCCCTTGTTTTGTCTTTTTGTCTGTGTAAATTTTGTGGTCAATAAATGTTTTCTTACTCTTACTCAGTAGCCGCCCAGACCTTAAGAGGTAAAAAGTCATTACTCACATCTGTTGGACCCTGCAGCTACAATCGGGTGTATAGCAGCCTCCACTATGGAGCTCATGCTAAACTTTGCGCTCTCTTTGTGGGGAATGCTGGCTGAATATACCCCTGCCAGGACACACAACTTGATTATGGGAATGGCTTGGGCTTCTTGACCTGTAAATCAATAACAACAAAGAATTAAACAGTTATTAAGTTTTTGAGAGGAGACGCGTGTCTAATCGATAAAAAACGCTCTTGACTACATCACCAAAAATTTAGATCTAAATTGATGCTATGATTTACCTATGGTAAATTATCACAACTGTGAACGTTCCAGTACTATAGGTACAATAATTTTGCTATAGAAATCAGTAACCTCTTCTCTTGAAAGTCCCTAAGCCGTCGGGAAATACTGCTGCAGCTAAACCATTCCACAACAGAGATTCGTGTTAGAAAGTTCTAGAGAAATGCACAGATCTGTATCGATCATCTTGATGATGGAAAGACAATCGCTTGCGTGTGGTTCGATGTAAGAATTTAGCTGCAGGAACTAGATCGATCAGCTCCTCAGGGCAGACCCCATGATAAAAGCGGGAAAGAACTATTAGGAGAGTTAAATACTTCAAACTTATCTGAGACTGTAAAATTGTATAATAAAACAAAATTAATAAAAAAAAACTCACGAACTCCCATTTTGCCGGCCAGTACATCGAAGAGCGGTGGAGCGATGGAAGGACACTCAGTAACACGAGCCACCTTATTAGTAAACTGCTACCGCTAAAACATGGAGTTGGATCTTTTCACGTCACTTTTTTCATAAGTGCAGTGATAATGTTTCAATGTACCTATAACCACGGTCGAGTGTTGGCGGACAAACTGCCAGATTGTCCTACGACATCAAGCTGGAGTAGCGTAGTCTATGAAGACCAGCGACAAAAGACAGTGGAAAGAAATTCGAGAAGCATGTTCAGCAGTGGTCAAAAAGCTCAGCGCCATCTATTGGAGCCGAGTGTAACTAATGTCCCAAAACGAAGTGATGGCCAGCAACTAGTACCTAATGATATAAGAGCGATGGTAGCTCAGTATATAGGATCGCGCCTTCCATACGGAGATACGGAGGGTCGTGATTCGAATCCGGGCATGCAACTATGGATTTTTTAAATCTATGCATATAAGTATTTATACCATTTACTTGCTGGTGAGGGCAAGCATTGTGAGGAAACCTGCATATTTCGGATGGTTTCTGAAACGTGTAACGATGATTCAGTTGGTCTGTGGCTAGGGGCGTTAAGAACACTGCTAAGGTATTCCCGGCCTGTCGTAAGAGGCGACTAAACGGGCTTTGGAGTACGTGAGCATGCCACTACTGGGGAGTGGCTTGCTCAGTATCACGACTCCGCGAGGGAAAAAATCCTACTGGGTGTCCTGGTAGGTCGCGCATTTGGGAAGGGCTGCATTGCGCCAAACATTTTGGCTCAAAGTGGCGAGCGCGATTTGCGGCACGGTCCAGTCCCGGCTGTGGGGTATCCGACCGCGATTGCGCTGAGATGGACACCCCAGGGGTTTTGGTTAGGGTTAGAGTCCCACACACCACCTTGTCCCCCACATGTGGCAAGGTGAAGGCCATGATGGTTTCCCCTGGGAAAAAAAAAAGGTTCCCCGTCAAAGGGTTGCGAAGGTCGACAGCAGTCAGACTCCCCAAATCCTGAATCGTGGTCCTGGCCTCCAAAGCGACATCATTGGACGCGACTGGGAATTACTCGCTAAGATGAAGACATTCAAATAATATCAAGAGACTTGTGCTTGTTCAGCGCTATAATGTTATATGTATTTTTTAAGTATTATTATTTGTGTTTCCTCTGTTGTCTGATATCAGTAACACAAGTGCTTAATCTACTTAGTACGGCGTCAGGTCAATATAAGTACCTAAATGAGTATGAGTCGGTAACCTTGGTAATACCAAGGTTGTATAGGTGCTACTGAGATACCTCTAGTTTTTATGCAAGCACGTGTGTTTTCGATAGGTACAAACAGTAGATTGACAGTAACATTAACTGAATTATGTTAATTATATTCAGCAGCCTTTCAAATTACTAATTAATGACTTAGTTTTTCAATAATTACCTTGTACGATAAAAGCATGAAAGTAAGTAAACAAGTAGGTACCTAGTGAATGAAAATGTTGCGACTTTCTTGGCTGATCACATGTCATGCTATCAGAAGGTATTTAAAAAGGCCGGCAACGTAGGTACTATTTCTTTTTTGGTTAATCTCACAGTCAATAACAAAAAAGGCGAAACGCTTGCGCGACGTAAATGACTCCCTGCGCCATCTATTGGTGCTGTTCTGAGTTAAGTCCCGAAACCAAGTGAGAGCGAACCACTAGTAACTTATATAGTTAAGTAAGGACACTTATTCAAAATATTACATATGCTTACAAACATTCAAATTTATATGCTACAACCATTTAAAATAAAACATTAATAGTACAGAGCTATTTGAAACAAAAAAATATTTAGAAGTTTGGCCAGCCCACTTTTACTTCAAGTCAGGCCGCGTTCTGAGTGGTTCTGATCTTGTATACAATCTCAATTTTATTTCCATGATAAATATATAAGTATACATATAGGACCCTATCTATAACATCTGAATAGGTATTCATTGTCCCATCCATATACATATACTCGAATATTCATGGGACTGTTTCAATTGTTTGCGATGTTGACATGTATGCCAATCTAGCTTCGATTGCTGTTATTCGATACTAAGCTATTAAGCCAAACTGGCATTGAGGTCCCTTGATAATTAATGCCAACGCCAAGTCGGTTTACCTTCCGACCCGGCGGGCCAAATGATTGACATCAGGCTAAGCGTGAACTCGCTAGTGTTGCAGCAGAAGTCAAATATTTCATACTAGTAGAAGTTAAATTAGTTTAGTTTAAGTGTGGGAGAGCCATGCTTCGGCATGAATGGGCCGGCTCGACCGGAATACCACTGCCTCACAGAAAACCGGCGTGAAGCAGCTCCTGTGCTGTGTTTCGCCGAGTGAGTGAGGGTACCGGAGGCCCATGGGGGGGAAGGGGATAAAAGGTTAGCAGCGCACTCGTAACTCCACTGGTGTTGCATGTGTCCATGGGCGGCGGCAATTGCTTACCATCAGGTGATCCGCCTGCTCGTCTGCTACCTATCACATAAAAAAAAAATAGTAATTTGAGTGACTTAACAGTTTCACAGAGGTAAGTTATAAGTAGATAACTGTACTATCTGAGGCCCGTGGCAAATTCTTCGCATGTGTCTCTCCGGCTCTGGTACGTTAATGCCCAAAAAGGCAGTGCTTTCTGATTTCTAACTTTAAAGATTAAAACATGAAGTGGTGAATCCCTGCATAGGTACAACCAGGTATTAAAACACATGCGAATGGTAATAAAACACTCGCCTAGGCTAGTTTTTCAAAATCTGGCGTGTTTTAATTACCCTTATTAATTGGGTATTTGACTAAAATGTTTTTATGTGTTTAATCAAAAGACGTCTCAATTTAAGAAACATCATTGAAAGATATAACTTGATTCTCATTTGAATTACCTGAGATATCACAACTTTAAGAGCACATATTTTGGGCAAGCCCAAAAACGCTCTATACAAATGGCTATTGAAGTGTGACGTCACAACTCAAACTTCTGTGTGCGCGTCTAGTTAAATTTTGTTTGGTAGCTATATTAAATGTTTCGGATTAAGTTAAAGGGTTTTGCATAAAGTTGTGGGAAAACTTACGGGTTAGTTCAATGATATAATTTTGTTTTTTATTTGTACTAACTTTAAAAATTGGACTTGCGAGTCGGGCTCGCGCAACAAAGGGTTCCGTAGCAGCAAATCTAATGCCATCGTTTTCAGTGTAAGCACAATAACTTAACCAAAATTACAGTTAAATCAACCTATCTCAAAAACTAAAGAGATACTTGATCAAAACCAAAAATCGTTGAAAGAGTTATTAGCATGCATCACCTCTATTTTTTTTAGAATTTTATACCCCGTAGTTATAAAAATAGAGGGGGGGGGACATACTTTTTACGACTTTGAGAGCTGATAATCTCAAAAACCGTTCACTTTAAGAAAAATGTTTTTAGAAAACTTTATATCATTTAAAGACCTTCCATTGATACCCCCCACGGGTATGTACATCGAAAAAAAAAATTTCATCCCTCAGTACATGTATGGGGGGCCCCACCCCCATTCTTTTTTTTACTATTTAGTGTCATACTTTTTAGCGGTTCATACAACACATATTCCCATCAATTTCATCACTGTAGTACTATAGATTCCGAGTAAATCGGCGTTTAAGCTAATGGTTGCTAATAAAGTGCGTGGAAAATGTACGGGTAGTTCAATCAACTTTCAATGATATAATTTTTTCTTTAAATTTTTTACTTTAAAATGGACTTGCCCATGAACAGTTTGAATGCCCACAAAACCAGCTAGACGTTATATTTTTAACTGAAAATGGCCATTGGTTCTTATTTACCAACATTTTGATAGAGTATCAATATTTTTTATTATATCGAGATTAGTCAAACGCCCAATTGTGACATTCACATGAACTACTATTAAACCACTTAATAATATTATCTTCTACTCGTTGATGGGATAACCTAGAAGATCTATATAAGCCAACAATTATACTGGAAAAGGAAGGTCTTTCCTTTAAAAACACGCTCGCATCACTACGCTACCGTAAGCTTCCAGTAATTACAAATCCCTGCAAAATGCATATAGGCTACCTACTAGTAATTATTCTTAAGGTAATTTGCACGTTAGCCTAACAAGGGGCTAATAGGTCTGGTTTAATTGCTTTCCATTAATATGATGAAGTTATTAAATTCTGACGGATACGCTTCGTCTACTGGTTCGTGGTCTCCTTTCGAGAATATGGCTATGTTGGGAACTTTCGTTCGTCTTCGGATCTCTTCGTTTCTGATTCGAATTTACATAGAAATCCCGAGCATAGGCCTTTCGATAGCTGAGCTTTTTAGAATGACCTTATGAGTATGAGTCCTATAGTGAAGGTCCACGTCTCGGCGCCACATGTCATCTTCGTTTACTACAAATCTCATAGAAAATAATTTTACGATTTCCGCCGTTCTTAGTTTTAGTGGCCAGATTCGATTGAGCAAGCTATAGTGATGTTTATCTGTTGAAATGTTGTAGTATCCACATTTTGTTCCGCCATAACAAATATCATTGTGTCGCAACTGATTTGTATCTAGAAACTATTATAATATTATTATTTTATATTCATCCTGAATAAATATGCAACGTGTTAGCACAGTTTTAGTTTTCGGTCACCGTTAAATTTCTTCTACAATGCATTTCACTCTGCTTACATAATGATGATTAGGAATGCCTAATCTAGATAATTTTCAGCAAATATTAGTTCAATTTAGTCTAAAGCATGCATCAGTAATAAATTGGTTATCAAGATTAGGTAATGAGCAATATCATGAAAAACTGCCAATATCATAAAAATAAGTTTTTTTTTTATGTGACAAGCAGACGGATAAAATAAAAATAAATTCACACATCTCATACATTGATCTAACTCTGAAGTAGCTTAAACACCGGTGTTACAGATATCAGGTAGCACAGGAAACACAAATATGATACTTAAATACATCTGTTTCATTATTACACCCAGACACTGAACTAACACATGTGTTCATCACACGAATGTTTGTCCAGGGTGGGGATCGAACCCAAACGACGACCTTTGGCGTATGAGGCAGGGTCACTATTCGTACCAAATGCGCCATCCGGCCAGTCATAGTCAGTGTATGTAGGTACTTATTCTTCTAATAGCAAACATTTTCTACATAGAGTGGCTGTATAAGTGGGTGATAGCCATACATTAGCTGTAATAACAGACCGGAAATCACAGCTAAGTAAGCTGTTATTTCCTTTCCATTCAAACTAAATTACATGTCGATATTGTCAACTTGACACTGGATGACGTCAATATAGCGTGTTTAGGAAGAAAATTATAGGATCCGACAAGGATGTTTAGGTGGATGGCATAATTCATCGTTTATCCTGCTAAAAATAGAATACTTTTATTGACCTACAGCACATTTCATATAGATAAATGATACAAAAGACAGAAATACCTGCGGAAAACGAGGTTCAGCCTCAGCATGATGCTGCAGCCGTCGCGAGCAACTGAAAAAGTGCTGGTTTTCCGGCTGTACCTTGGGTGATGTCTTAGCTTGTAATCATAATTAAAGAACCATGCAAAACAAAACAAAAGATGAAAAAAATCTACCTACGTATATTATACAAGGCCGTCTTTCTTCAATAACCAAATAATTGTGCCTTGAATGAAAGTGCCTAAATACCTTCCTAAAGGTCCGGCAATGCATTCGCATTCCTTCTGGTATAGCTGATATCCATGTCTATCTTCAGGTGACCCGCTTGCCCGTTTGCCTTCCTGTATCATAACAAAAATCTCTATTTTTATTTGCATTAAGCTTGGTAAAGAGGTTTAATGTGATTCTATCTAAATATATGATCTTCTTTTACTACAGGGCCTTGATTTTATGAATCGCATTAAGATTTTGATACAAAAATAGAAAAACAATTAGAGGTATCTTGCGTGTAGGGTATCTATGGATAGGTCTTCAAAAATTATATTGAGGTTTCTACTGGTAATATATTCTTTCGCCAACGACGACGAAAGTATCTCTCAGGCACAATATTCAACTGTGCTTGAGAGAGATTTTCGTCAAGCGAAATTTATCTTTCATGCAATCAACTCAAATTTAAAAATAAATGTTACTTGTTGCTACAGCATCCTTGATGGGCGAGTTCAACCCCTACTTGGCCGTTTTTTTATTAAATCAATTCATCTTAACATCTGTTTCAGACTCAGTTTTATCAGCCGCGCTACAGAGGAGATTAATTATGTCCCGAATTGCCTTCTGGATTAACGATAAGCTGTATGAAGGCAAGTTATTACTAATTTATTATTTATGGCGTTTGTAATTAAGCGTAGTGTTATTACTAAATGAAAGACCTAGCCACAAATTATGATCCTTAACTAGCTTTAGATCTAAAAGCTGTAGGGGTTGCTTTTTCATTGGTCTAATATAAAAGATAACTTAAGTAACAAATACTTGTGTCATCGATTAATTTCTCTGCTGTCTGATATCTGTAACACAAGTGCTTAAGCTACTTAGTACGGAGTCAGGTAAATGTATGAGATGTTGTGACTATGAACTTTTTTTTTCTAGTTGGTAGCACATACAGCCCCGATGTGTCCCTGAATGAATTCATACGCAATGAAGCGGGCCTCACAGGAACCAAACATTTCTGCAATGAGGGTGGTTGTGGAATTTGCATAGTCTCGGTAAAGGCAGCTCTTCCACCCACCAACGAAATGAAAACTTTTTCAGTGAATTCGGTAAGTGTAATCTTTATCATCTTATTCTATATCATGCTTTATCATCTTCTTGTTCTTTCGGATCCTTCGCAGTTGCATTCGATCTTAGGTTGCTAACTTTATAAATATCCCAATTGATCGGGTTAAAATTAAATGCGTTATTTTACCGCTAGCTTAGCAGTGAGCTAAAATATTGTTAGAAAGATGAAAATACTTGATCAAACTGGAATAAAATTTTCCGAACGTGTAACCACGAAACAGTTTCTGATTTTTCCGTCTAAGCGTTGCAAAAATTATGCAGCCAATTGCTTTGCTTCAATGTAGGTACCTATTAAACTGCAAAACTTGCCAAATTCTGTATTATTATGTGACCGTACTCTATATAGAAAGAGGATTAAGCACAAGGAGAAATTTTGGGGGTTGGCCAAAATTTTACTCCTCTTCATTTGCTAGTAATCTATGCAGATGCAGGATATAGGCCTATTTTATGAAGGCCTTTAAAATTTTGGGGGTTGGCCAAATTTATTTTTATTCCAGTGTCTTGTCTCTGTACTATCGTGCAATGATTGGAACATAACCACTGTGGAAGGACTCGGAAATAAAACCAAAGGGTACAGCGACATCCAGACTCGACTGGCGAGATTCAATGGGACACAATGTGGGTACTGTACCCCGGGATGGATTATGCATATGCATAGGTATACACAACATAGTTTCTTCTTTGGGTGCCGCTTCAGTTCTAAAGGTTTGACGCATGTATGAAGTTGATGGCCTAATGTCTGAGATTTTGTATTGAATGTCAGTATTAGAGTGCCTGTGTTTGCTCAAGTGGTATGTACTTCGAAGCGGCGACTTTTTCCTCCTTCCACCGCGACAGCCCCCCTTTACCCTGAAGAGTTGCAGCAACCTGGACCTCTCATCTTAATACATGACCTAAAGTATTCGATTTTCCACTTTTTGGTGTGATTCATTTAACATACTTTAATGAGTCCAAGTACTTTAATTGATCTAAGTATAAAATTATCGATTGCGTGTATCAGTTTTATGTGTTACTTTATGACAAAATTTAATTACTCGTTTATATTTACAGCTTAACGGAAAATAAGAGAAATTTGACAAACAGAGAAATAGAAAACTCATTTGCTGGTAATCTATGCAGATGCACTGGATATAGGCCTATTATGGACGCCTTCAAAACTTTTGCTACTGATGTGGATGTAGAACTGCGACAGAAACTCGTGGACTTAGAAGATCTGGACTTTATAAAAACTTGTGGAGTTAGATGTAAAAAGAATTGTTCACATAAAAATAAGAGGGATAACGGTGATGAGAAAATTCAAGATGATATTGATGAAGACGAAAATTGGTGTATTTTGAACAAGGTAGAGAACAAAACAATTGTAATTGACTGTGGAAATTACAAATATTACAAAGTTTTTACATTAGATGAAGCGTTCAAAGCTATGAAAGTAGGGAACTACAAAGTAATTGCTGGAAACACAGGAAAAGGTACTAAAATAATATTTTTATCTCATGTAAATAAGGCACTTCAAAATATTTGATACATCATTCGGATGAGACATTAATACAGAACCATGGAGCAAGGATGTGGCAGGATGCCAATTACGTTGAATTTTTGAGTGTATACTTTTCGTCAACGCCCAGTTGGTCTAGTGGTTTAAGCACCAGGCCGTGATCTCAGGGTCCCGGGTTCGATTCCCGGGTCGAGCAAAAGTACGTTTCGAATTTTTCGAACATAGCTCGGGTTTGTGATCACCAATCCGCATTAGGCAAGCGTGGTGATTAAGCCTAATCCCATCATAGTAGCGATAACTCGATTTTTATGATGGAGGCCTTTGCCCTGCAGTGGGATAGTATATAGGCTGCTGGTTGGCTGATACTTTTCGTGAATGGTGCAAATCATCCGAATCCATATTACTTATGTATCGACGAATTAGCATTCAAAGTAACATTGAACAGGAATGGCTAGATAAAAATAAAAAATATTTATTTATTGATTGTAGAATTTAAAACTAACCAACTATTTAAACACCAATCTCTTAAGATTAGTTAGTCTTGGTTAGTTTTAAATTCTACAATAAATAAATAAATAATTTTAAGCGTCTGCACGTCTAACTTTTGAAAACACTTTGAAAAAATACTTGACAATTTTTGTAATTTTCAGGAGTTACAGGAAATTTGGCAGAGCCCCCTACGAACGTTATAGACATATTCTATGTAACTGAACTAAAAGGGTACATTGTAGATGTCAACCTAGTTATAGGCGCTGGTACTACATTAACTGATATGATGGACTTGTTCTTAAAGTTTTCAGAAGAAAAGCAAGATTTCTATTATTTAAAAGAGTTGTACAATCATATGGATTTAGTGGCGCACATACCAGTTCGAAATGTAAGTTATTAAAGTACTCCTATCGCTTACCATTAGGTCATCCGTCTGCCTGTCTGCCACGCCACCTATCACATAAAAAAGTAACAAACATAGGTACACGCTTCACAAACTTTCGGCTTTATAATAATTAGTGTAATAAGAAAGTATTTCACAATTACACAGATAGCGACAAGGGTCCCAAGTGTATCAATTAGTTTTGGAAACTATTCCAATTTACGACTAACATTCGTTTCATGGTGACGCGGCATCGCGGCAGATCGAAAAACCGATATCGGAATAAGGGCGACAAATTTTAGTGTGATCCTAACTAATATTATAAATGCGAAAGTAATCTGTCTGTCTGTCTGTTACTCTTTCACGCCAAAACTACTGAACGGATTTAAATACAATTTGGTATACAGATGATGTAGACCCTGAGAAAGAACATAGGCTACTTTTTATTGCGAAAAGGGGGTTGTAAGGGGTTAAAAGGGGGTAAAAAGTTACTTTTCCACGCGGACGAAGTCGCGGGCTTCCGCTAGTATTTTATAAACCTTACATACCTTTAGTTCAGAACAACCAAACCGTGAGAGAACTAAGCTTAGGCATGAATGGGCCTGATCGATCGGAGTAATACCGCGGTTTCACAGAAGACCGGCGTGAAACAGTGCTTACGCTGTGATTCGTCGAGTGAGTTCGGGTACCGAAGACCCAATTGGGGGGAAAGGGGTTAAAGGATGGCAGCGGACTTGTGATTCTGCTGGTGTTGCAGGTGCGGCGGCTATTAAAACAATATACAAACAATTTTATTCTATAGTACTTCAGAAACACCTGTGACCAACGTTAATATTATTGAGAGTATTTTGGTTACATATCTATAGTAAACTATTATTAACCAAATGTAGTAATTCTGGTAAACGCTGTTGGTTATAAAGTATCTTTGTGTTTGAGATTCCTTCGTTGTTTCTTACCTTAGTTTGGAATGACAATGTAGGTAAGTAATTTTGTCTCAATTTAATTATTTGTAATTTTTCGAAAAAGTTTGCATAGTAACTACTTAAGTGTTGTAGGTATATCAATAGCCTTTTTCTTGGGCAACCGTTAACATTTGGGACATCGCCTTTAAATAAGTAGGGACACAAAACAAAAATGATGAAATCTATTTCCTTCGTGTTCGTGACTAAATTTTAATTTGTTTCACTCCCGACTAGTTACTTTTCTGTTTTCCTCAATAATAAATGTTATCTTAAAATTATATCCAATTCGTTCAACGTGTTTATTTTTTTTTAGATCGGGACGATAGCTGGCAATTTGTATTTAAAATATTTAGATAAAGAGTTTCCATCAGACTTATTTCTGATATTAGAAACCGTTGGAGCTATGATAACTATCGGTGTGTATAAATATAACTTTTTTTATTTACTCATTTCAACTTTATCATGAAATCTTATAGCATGTTCAGCAAAAGTGGTAGTTATTAAATCGACTAAATCTACAATAAATGCCGACTCTGCGTTCTAGTTAAGAAAGCAATAAAAGTAAACTTTGAGTAATCGGCAAAAACCATAAAATAAAATAAATTCCTTATGTAGTTAAAATTTTTTTCCCTAATCTTTTTTTTTGGACGGATAGATGGCGTGACGATTTAGACCACCACAAACAGGATTATCAAGCACGTCTGACAGAAACCAATGGAAGGAGCTTGGGAGAGGCCTTTGCCCAGTAGTGGGACAGTTTAGGCTGATAATAAAGAAGGGTTTTAGCTGCATGAGACATTTAACTCTCTTTATCCATATTAATAATATTATTGCTAACATTTTTTTCAGTTCAAAGTAATGGCAAAAATAAAAGAATGTCTTTACCAGATTTTTTAACTACGCCTATGA
This sequence comes from Cnaphalocrocis medinalis, assembly GCA_014851415.1. Classification (NCBI taxonomy): domain Eukaryota; kingdom Metazoa; phylum Arthropoda; class Insecta; order Lepidoptera; family Crambidae; genus Cnaphalocrocis; species Cnaphalocrocis medinalis. The sequence goes on from CM026286.1 coordinate 9,135,574, forward strand.
AAGAAAAGTTAATACTGAATATTATTCTGCCTCCATTATCTCGTAACTGCTTTGTAAAGACTTTTAAGGTAAGTAATATAATATACCATATTACTTAAGTACCTACATATTAAGGCCCTTTGTAATAATATGTATACAAAATATTTTAAAGACCCTCTCATAAAAAGTATACCTTTAGTGGGTGTAATACATTATTGAATTAGATACCTAACATACTGAATTCATTGATTTGTAATTAGAATTACCTTGAGCGTATTATCGTATTACTATTATAATACCTACAATTAAGAAAGTTCAATTTGGCATAAATCTAATTAGCTTGACACCATCAAATCAAACTGCTTGGTAATAAGATATTTTCCAGGTATATAAGTACATTCTTGTATACGAAATTCAACGTAATTGTAATAGAATCTGGGTCATAATAATATACCTACTTAAGGTTGATTTTCCCTTAGTTTAGACTTAAAAATACCTTTTATTATAGAAAAAAAAACTCTTCTTCCCATACAACTAACTTTATTTTAAAATCTGCTCAGATAATGCCACGAGCTCAAAATGCCCATGCAGTCATGAACGCTGGATTCTTCTTCGAATTCGTAAGAAGTACTTATAGGATAAAAAGGGCAAGGATAGTTTATGGAAACATTTCCAAAAATTTTATCCACGCTTCAAGAACAGAACAAGCTCTAATTACAAGAGAACTTTATAATGATAGAACTCTACAAATAGCTTTGAGGATTTTGGAGCAGGAAATTGACGCTGATGAAATTAAAGGGGAGGCACCTGCTGCTATAAGGAAACAATTAGCTATAGCTTTATATTACAAAGTAAGTTAAATATGCCGAGTAATATGTGTAATCACTACCAACCTATGAAAATAAATAGACTTTCCTTACGCAGTAGCAAAAATCAGCTCAGAGTAAAAAAAAACTAATGCTCTTTACTAAAAAATACTCACACATTTTTCAATATTTTCGTTACTGGCATTGGTCAAGTAAAAAGTCAAGAAAGTCTGGCAATTAATGTTTGAGGTTACGTAAAATTCAGTGTTTTTTTTATTAAGACAAATTATAGTAAACTAAGTTATATGAATTCCTTAATCAAGTTGTTACATTTTTACAGGCAATACTGTCCCTATGTCCAGATGACAATGTTGACCCAAAATACCAATCCGGAGGAAAAACCATAACACGCGATACATCTAAAGGATCCCAATTTTTCGATACGAATAAAAATCTTTGGCCTTTGAATGAGCCTATACCAAAATTTGAAGGCCTTATCCAGTGTGGTGGAGAAGCCATTTACGCAAATGATCTGCCGACGCAGAAAAATGAAGTATTTGGTGCATTCGTAACCGCTGATGTTCCTGCAGGAAGTGTCATTGAAGGGTTTGATATGTCAGAAGCTTCTGTAAGTAGATTTTATGACCCATTTACTATTTTAGCTATTACATAGGTGTATGCAGGTAATAGGTACAGGCAGCCACACATCACGTTACCACAACCTGTCCAATTTCCTCAATTGATATTAAACTTAATGTGGTTGACAGTAAGATGAGAGGTGATTGAAGAAATTTGACAGTTTTGTATATTTGGACGTGTGGCTTTACAGCGGTACCATAGAAATGTAAATATTCGTTTCATATATTAATCAGAACCGCTTAGTTGATTAAAAGTTTCCTACAGTATTTTGTTATCATCGTGGAAAATGCAAGTAATCCTGTTTTTTTTTAATTTACAGAAAATTCCAGGTGTATTCAAATTGTATTCAGCAAAAGATATACCAGGACAGAATACGTTTACACCCAAAAAATTAAGGAACATGGTTGAGCAAGAAGAAATATTGTGTGCTGATAAAGTTAAATTTTTTGGGCAACCAGCTGCAATTTTAGTTGCTGATAAAGAAAAAACTGCAATTTTTGCAGCTAAATTAGTAAAAATAAAATACACTTCGATAAGCAACAACAAACCATTATTGAGTATACCTGACGTCCTAAGCTCTAAAGAAGTAGAAAAAAGAGTAAACCAGGATATAATTGTGGAGCCCGAAGACAGTGGAAAAAGTGTTGATAAAGTTATAAAAGGAGAATTTTCAATTGGATCTCAATTTCATTTCTCCACGGAAACTCAAATATGTATTGTTACTCCAACTGAGGACGGAATGGACGTGTATTCTTCGACCCAATGGCTTGACCACGTAAATGTTGCAATCGCAAAATCTTTGAACATTTTAGCTAACAAGTAGGTATTATTAAGTTTGTGGTAACTATCTCGTAACCACTATTTAATAACTTTACTTACCAGTAATTTTTAATTTGCTTAATCATCTGTTAAGTTAACATCTCTTCATCATATCTTCATCTGTTGTTGTTTGTTGTTAACAACTTGCCGGCTTCTGTATTTCCAGAGAGCTACAATAATTTGGGTGTCTTTAAGTCGAGAGTGAATAGGCTTCTTCTGGGAAAGCTCGCTACATCTTAGACCTCATTGTCACTCTCCATCAGGTGAGATGAGGTCAAGTGCAAACCCATCTTATATAAAAAAAATAACTTAGTGTTTATTATAAATCTTTTGAAATAAGATACTGGTAAAGATTTTCGAAGTTCTCTAGTATTTACAGCTGTAACATCACCATACAATAACAAAAATGGCAATTCATTTGTAGGACTTATGAGTAGGTTTTATTAACTTGCATAAATATAAGAAGTAAAATGTCAAATCATAATGTTTTCGTGAAATAGATGTTTAAGTATTGTTGTTACGATTGTCAAAATAAATAAAGAAATACATTAAAATACAAAAGAAAAACGACTTGATCAGAATGTCACTAACGCGGCAGATCCAAAATGCCTTGTAATGTGTTGTTGCTAAATTGGCCAAAAAATGGCGATAATCAAATATTCGGAGAGATCCGGGAAAACCCTCAGCTCAGTGGGATAACTAAGCAAAAAATAGAGTGAGTGGGGTACCGGAGGCCCATCGTGGGGAAGGGGATAAAAGGTTAGCAGCGCACTTGTTGCATGTGTTCATGGGCGGCGGCAATTGCTTACCATCAGGTGATTCGCCTGCACGTCTGCTACCTATCACATAAAAAATTTTTTTTATTACAGAGTAAACGTCAAAGTTAGCCGTCTAGGCGGATCGTTTGGCAGCAAAATATCAAGAGCAACCCAAGTCGCTTGCGCAGCAGCCTTGGTTTCCCACTTGGAAGGAAAAACATGTAGATTTATTTTACCACTTGAAACTAACATGAAAGTAATAGGAAAACGTCCACCGTTGTACTCTAAATTTGAGGTATTTTTTTTTTTCAATTTCATAAAGATTACTAGCAAAGATAACTAAGCAATTGCATTCAACTTTATATTTAACTAGCGGCCGCCCGCGACTTCGTCCGCGTGGAAAAGTAACTTTTTACCCCCCTTTTAACCCCTTACAACCCCCTTTTCGCAATAAAAAGTAGCCTATGTTCTTTCTCAGGGTCTAGATCATCTGTATACCAAATTTCATTTAAATCCGTTTCAGTAGTTTTGGCGTGAAAGAGTAACAGACAGACAGACAGACAGACAGACAGACAGACAGACAGACAGACAGACAGACAGACAGACAGAGTTACTTTCGCATTTATAATATTAGTTAGGATTTTAATTTATGTCGATTAACATCAATGTCCCTCGCCTGCATTTTATGTCCATCTTATATTTATAATTTTAGTTATTAAGTACTTTATTTTACTAGTCAAACCCATTCATTTGATATCCATATTGAATACATCAAAACATTTATGTTGCAGATTGACGTAAACAGAAACGGCGTAATACAAAATTTAAGAAATGCATTCTATTCAAACAGTGGCATTTCTTTCAATGAAAATGTTCCAAAAGGGACTATAGACCATTTCAAACACTGTTACGAGTCTAAACGATGGCACATAGAAGGCTACAGCGTTTTAACCGATATTCCTTCAAGTACTCTCTGCCGGGGCCCTAGTACGTAGCTTTTATTCAAAAATGTAATTTATGAATTTAAACAAATTTGCCTAAATTTTGATTTCTCCCACCATCATTTCAAATACGGCGGAGCGTGTCTCAAAGATTTGCCAAGATCACAGCACATATTAAGGTGTTTGTGCTGGAAATCACTAGTATGTACCCTCTCTACTCCCTTAGCTCTAATAGGACTTTGTCGTGGCACGATCACTGATGGTTATGGCACAAAACCTTCGTGGTATTAAAGGTACGCGGATTCGCAACTAAGAAGTTCCCGATTCCGGACTGGTATTGAGTTAAGAAACTCAAGTACAAATTTTGGCCAAACCTGGAACCACAAGCACGACCTTAAAGTGAAAACCACGAGCTCCTGCGCCACTGAATCAGTAATTAAGTATTAATAAACGTAATAATATTAACAGTCTCCAACTAGGGTAATTGACAACATTTCAAAATTTCTAAGCCCTAAAATAAAAAATACCATTTCTTTGTTTTCTTCTCCTGATATCAAGAATATATCAAAATATTTTTTAGGTATATTGCTTATTTACTTAGAAAAAAATTTAAAACTGAAAACTGGAAAATGACGTCATACTTACGGAAGAATGAAATATTGCCTTTGCCTATACCTTTTCCATTATTAAAACTGATAATATCTGTGAATTAACCAAAGATATTGGATATAAAACAAGATGGTGCACTATGAAAATGAATGCAATGTTAATTTCGACTCTATGCAGTGGGAATAAAGGTTACTTTGAAATGCCAAATCGCTTTACAGAAAATCGAGCCGAGCGAGATGTCGCTATATAGGATGATGTCCTTGTCTAATGGGTTGCCATCATAAAAAAAATACCTTTGTGGTATAACTTAAGCAATGTTTATATTTATTCTTCTGGGGAACTATCAAAATATTTAATAATTTAAAGGAATGATACGTTGGAATAAATAAATTCTTTTAATTTTTTTTTATTTTAAACCATGATAAACGACTGTTTTTATGTAAAAGTCGGTGATATGGTAGTTTTGATTATAATCAATATGCAACACTTGGCAGCTCGACATCACCATTATGGCGGCGGTAAAAATAATTTGAAAGTTTGTATTATTGTGACGACAAAAATAACGTGTAAAAATTGTGATTATTTATTTGTAATGGTTCTCACTTGTTGTGAGATAGGATGCAAAAGTGAATCTTATAAAGGTTGCGGTGTATTTTTCATAAGTAAGTATTTAGTCAAAGTTTTTTTTTTGCATTGAGTAGGGTGTCCATTTCGCTTGTCATCTAAAGACGGATTTACTTTTTTATTTTTTTTGGACAAATCGGAAAGTTTTCATGGTCGAATAAATTGCATGATAATGGACGACCATAAAAAAGTCATGTTACGTAAAAAGTGTAGCAATAAATCTATTTAATTTTTAATTTATCAAATCGTAAAGTTTTTTTTTCGTAAAGTTTGTATGAATAATACGCTATGACCGGTTAAATGTGCCGCAGAGTGTATTATTATAGGTAGGTAAATAGAAAATCTAATAAGGCTAGCACAAACTTTTCGAAAAGTCGGTAGTCTCTTCGTATCGTACGTATACATAATAAGGAATTTTAATTTGGAACTTGTGTTTTTTCTACAAAATTGCTCATAAATACTCAAACGATACTTTGAAACGTTCGTGATAGCCCTTCTAGTTTGAATGGACTTCACGAGTTTGCTAGAGAACGCAATGTCCGACTCCCACGTGGGTGGACTAAGTTTGACTAACAATAATTGTAATCAAAACACTAAAAACGTGTGGTCACCTTATTAGAGTAGGACGTTAACCAATATATAGACATCTCGCGAGGCTCGAATGTAAGGTAATAAGTGCGCCATCTTGTTATAGTGTAAAATCTTTGGAATTAACTGTCATGTGTCTTCAGTGACATTTGTAAGAAACTTCGACATTCAGTAGTGGAGTCATAAATGAGAATTGTAATGAGAACGAAGAATTATGACTCCACTACTGAATGTCGAAGTTTGAAATGCCGACGTATGTTAGTTCTAAAGTTCATGATCTCGATGTACGCTAGTTCGAAAGTTCACTAGCCAGAAGTATGCAAGGACGACGTATTGTTAGTTAGAAAGTATACGAATGCGAATGTACGCCAGTTCGAAATTACCCGGCCTGTAACGAAGTACCTATGAAATGCCGCCGTTTTTTAGTTATAAAGCATACGTGTGCGATGTACGCCAATTCGAAAATACCCTCTTGCGAAGTATGAAATACCTGCGTATTGTTAGTTAGACTATTTATTTATTATAATTAACCCCATATTTAATGTCCTGACTCCGTACTAAGTAGCTTAAGCACTTGTGTTATAGAATAAGACAACAGAAGAAACACAAACATTTATGATACTTGGAAAAATATAATCTACCCTCATAATTTCTATAATTTTGAAAACATGTAGTAGTGTCCTACTATTTTATTGTACTTAAACGTAATGTTTTAAAATGCATAGTCAGTTATTAATAATTTTGCGTCAAACTTCCGTTCAAATACAAATTATCATAGTATTAACAACATTAATGCGTGTCCGTGTCAGTCCTTATATATTTTTTACACACATTTGCTAAGTATACTTTTGTAGGACTTCGCAAGAGGGTATTTTCGAATTGGCGTACATCGCACACGTATGCTTTATAACTAAAAAACGGCGGCATTTCATACTTCGTTACAGGCCGGGTAATTTCGAACTGGCGTACATTCGCATTCGTATACTTTCTAACTAACAATACGTCGTCCTTGCATACTTCTGGCTAGTGAACTTTCGAACTAGCGTACATCGAGATCATGAACTTTAGAACTAACATACGTCGGCATTTCAAACTTCGACATTCAGTAGTGGAGTCCCTCTTTTATAATAGTTTATAACAAAGAAACTATTGCGTATGTGCCAATCATTGGTGCCAATGAAGGATCCGAAATATTGTTGTGTCCCTATCTGCACGAACAATTTTTGTCCTGCTCCGGAGAAATCCTTTTTTTCATTGCCAGTGTCTACGAAGTAAGAATGGTGCAATGCATTAGTTATTAAGAAATTAACTGTTCTAAGCGTGTTTTGTACTTAGAAAATTAATGAAGACGGTGAAAGGACGGGTCAAATTGAAAGCTAGATTGCCATTGTAGATTCATAGGTGTATAGTTATTAAAATTCAATAAATAAGATTCACATAGGTAGGTACTTAGTTATTTATTTACACAAGGTTAATAAAAAATATGAAACATTTTTATTTTGCACTCTATAATTATTTTAAACATATACTTTTTTCCAAAATACCTAAGCAGCATCTATTATTTTTTTAACATAGAGCTCATCATAGTCAGCCCAGAACTTATGTATCAGCTCTGGACGGTACACAAATCGTCCTCTCGCTTTAATTCCACGTATCCCACCGCCGTGTCCACATAGGCTTCCCGCGAAGCAAGTAATGCTTTAGCACTGTGTTTCAGCAACGAGCAGTCGTTCTCTTGCATGAACTCCAGTAACATTAGAGTTTAATTTTGGCAAGTTTCTACTTTCTACTATCAGCAACTCGAAATCCGTCGGAAACTTTCATTTAAATTAGGTTTGTAGGAGTATGGGGAAAAAGGGAGGTTATAATTCTATGACAGATGCACCACGAAAAGAAACTGTCAATAGTGTCAATTTATGTAACTTGTTTTGACGTTTTTTTTTATAGACAAAGGAAATAACTGTATTCCACCGTAATTTGGCGCTTACGTCTGTTTAGAATACGAAGGATTAAAATATGTTTTTTAGGTATCTTATAAACATAATTTCGAAAAAACAAAAAATATGGATCGCTTTATTTTATGTCTACTTTCATATAAAACAATAAAAAAGACATGTTAAAATTATGAAATGTTGTCAATTGTACTGGTCGTTTCCAATTACAATGTTATGTATTTATTTAAACATGAAATTAAACCTTTCTTAAATACATCATAAAATACTAATCTGCATAGTTACTATAAGAAGTTATGTAAATAATGTTCATTTTTAACAGGGGCAACAGAAGGAGTAGCAATGATCGAATACATGATGGAAAAAATTGCTTTTGAGCTCAAAATGGATCCTATTGAAGTTAGGAAAGTAAACATGACAGACGACGATAACATTCCTTTCATGATAGACGTGCTAAAAAGAGACTCCAATTATGATAAGAGAGAAGAAAAAATCAAAGTTTTCAATCAAAATAATAGATGGATGAAAAGGAGTTTAAAATGTATACCACTTAAATACGGTATAATATACATAGCCCCTTTCAATGCTGTCGTTTCTATTTGCCACGCAGATGGTAGTGTAGTTATCACACATAGCGGCATTGAAATGGGGCAAGGACTCAACACAAAAGTTGCGCAAGTGTGTGCATACAAACTTGGCATCACCCTCGATCAGATTAGCTTTAAGCCAAGCAATACCACGACTTCACCAAATTGTATAGTAACAGCTGGTGCTGTTGGTAGTGAATCGGTTGTATATGCAACTATGAAAGCTTGTGAAATATTAACTCAAAGATTAGAGTCAGTAAAAAAAGATATGGCCAAAAATTCTTCATGGGCGGACATTGTTCATAAAGCTTTTACCTTAAATGTTGAATTACAGGCTAGCTATTTCTTTGATAATAACGGACAAGTAAAACCATATCCTGTATATGCAGTGTGTGCGTTGGAAGTTGAAGTTGATATTCTAACTGGAGTTCATGAAGTGAGAAGATTAGATTTGCTTGAAGATACTGGAAGGAGTTTAAGTCCTCAAATAGACATCGGTCAGGTAATTCCTATCTTTAACATCGTAAGACCCTACAGGCTCATACGAGGCAAAAACAATAGATTTTCTATTGTGTCTGCTGTCTGGGCCTTACGACGTTAGAGATTTCAATAAAAACATTTCCATTACCGTTCCAATAGCTTCCAAAGCTGTCGCATTAGACCCCAGTCAAAATTACACTTAACTGATCACGTTCACATCCCGCAATTCACCAGACTTGTTACATCTCGTGTCACCATTTCCGTCAACTCATTGGTTCTACCTGTAAAATCCATTAAACCAGGAATCGGCGTAAGTGAGGGCTAATAATTCAACAATAGTAAATTTTATCCCCAAACACCATCGATATACCTACTCGTAATCTACGGTATCTACGGTTTTTTTGAACGAAGCGAAAAAAATATTAATGATTTGTAGTACTTACGCCTTGTACGTAGGTACATACATATCTCTGTATTAATTTAAATAATATTAATGTTTATAGATAGAAGGATCAGTCGTCATGGGATTGGGCTTATGGACTACTGAAAATATAATATACGATAAATCCAATGGGGAGCTATTGACGAACCGAACTTGGTCCTACAAGATTCCAGGTGTTAAAGACATTCCTGGAGATATGAGAATCTACTTAAGAAGGAACGGTAGAAATGAGTTTGGCGTATTGCAGTCAAAAGGTAAGTCAATTTTAATTAACCATCTTACCTAATAAGGTTTTGTCAACTTAACGTGACATGACGAAACTTCTATCATGTCGCAAAATAAATAGAAAAGATACCTAATTAAATTAGGTATGACTCGATTCACATTCTGAAAATATTCTTATTTTTTGCACATGCTTGTTTAACCCCGCCAACAACGACTCAGCGCGTAGGTATCTAATTAGGGCTGTCTACTTTTTATTTCTCAAAACACATAAAAATATCAATCACAAAGTGCGACCGGTTCTACCCAGTGTGAAAATGTTGAGCAATTTATCTTCTCGATTACTTGTGAATCAGTTCATCATATTATAAAAATATTTTTATATAAATGTCCTTTTAATCAGCTATATTGTCATATTTTTTTCATCAAGGGTAATTGTTAAGTCTTATCCCGCCGCTTTGAATTAAATTTGGTATACAGATAATCTAGACCCTGAGAAAGAACAGTTGCTGAACAGGTTGCTGAGTCAAACACAAATAATGAAGAAATGAATTTATACTAATTATAAAGAGGTGAATTCTATAGACAGTGACATAGTAGACAGTGATATAGTATAGCTCGCGCGATGTTATCGATACCTAGCGCCAGCTATTGGTACTGATTGGAACTATTGTCTATAATGAAGTTAGGGCTGCTCACTAGTAATAAATAAAACTTTGTTAGTACTTATGTAGGTAAATAAAATAAGTAGGTATGACTACAAAAAATTAAGTTAATTTTTTCTAACTCTCATCTTACTGTATTTCAGGTAATCCATGCACTCTGGACAAGATTTTCCAGGCGGTTGGACACAAAAGTGAACATTATAAATTAAAGGATTGAAAATGTTAAATAAGTGCAATAAAAATCAGAAAAAACTTATTATAATAAAAATGCTAATAGTTGGTAACATAAAAGCCATGATTTCTATAAAATTGTTATTACTTAAGTGATAATATTGTTAAGTCCCCTTGTTAATTCGCTGCATTATTCCTCTACCCAAAGGTTGTCTGGAAGAGATCGCTATTAGCGATAAGGCCGCCGATATTGTATTTGTAAATTACTATTAGCATTAAGTTCTGTAATGTGTTGTGCAATAAAGAGTATCTATCTATCTATCTAATATTTAATAATATTGGTATTGGGGGTTCTTGTTAAGTAGCCACTTTAAACAAATAATACAAGTATGATTGTTGTGAAATAAAGATCTTGTTTAAAATAAATCGATATTTTTTTCTAGTCTCGCCGGTCTTCTGTGAGGCCGTGGTATCACTCCGGTCGAGCCGGCCCATGCCGAAGCGTGGCTCTCCCATATTTGTATGATGTCCCACATTTTGTGTAATATGGTCATGATACATATTTAATACTAGTGGCCGCCCGCAACTTCGTTTGCGTGAACTTTATGACTCTTGACTTAAAGATGATTACTTAAATAGAATTTAACAAAAATATTACTTATTATAAATGTTCGTTTATAGGTTAATAGATTTTTAAGGCGGCTCATTAATATTGTATACGAAATGCTAAGGAATGGAACAACTTGCCGGCTTTTGTATTTCCAGAGAGCTACAATTTGGGTGTCTTTAAGTCGAGAGTGAATAGGCTTCTTCTGGGAAAGCACGCTACATCTTAGACCTCATTGTCACTCTCCATCAGGTGAGATGAGGTCAAGTGCAAACCCATTTAATATTTAAAATATCAACTTCTAATGAAAGTAACCCCCAAATTATTTTTTATTCCATTAGGGGATGTAAGTATTCTATTAAAGTTTGAATCTTATATTTTATCCATCAATTCTGTCAAAGAATGTGTATGCAAAAGTTGGAGTAAATTGGGCCAAAGAATCAAGTAGTCCCATGAACAACAAAACTTTGAACCCCCTTTTCGTTCCATTAGGGGTTTAAGTTCGGAATATCCTTCCTTATAGGATCTCATGCAAAAATGCTCATCACATTTGACAATTTTCCATTCCATTTCATTCCATATTTGTTATAGTGTAGCTGGGCTCTTAGAGGTCCAAACCAGATGTTCCATGATCTTCGATTTTTTTTCATGGCATCATAAACTGCTCATCAATCTAAACAACTTTTGTTAAGGTGCCATTGAGCTACCTCTTATAGTTTAGCTGGGCTGTTGTGGTTCTACATCAAGGAGCCTGGTCTTTAAAATGTAATATATCCTATAAGTTGCCCTGATATTACAGCTATACAATAAAAAAAGTTTCATTCGAATTGGTTCAGTAGTTTCCGAGATTAGCGCGAACAAACAGACAAACAGACAAACAGATAAACAGACAAACAGACAAACAGACAAACAGACAGACAAAAATTTTAAAAATCATTGATTCATGTTCTGTTACTGTTTTTTAGTCGTCCTAAGTTATTTTGAGATAAATATCTTCAATGTACAGACACAGCTTTTTTACATTTTTATTATATGTATAGATAAGGAACGAAAACGTCTCGTTCCTAAGGAAATTTAAGTCATATTGAGTCCACACGAACAACGTGTAGGTATAGAACATTAAATTCTTGTATCGGATATTTTCGCCTGTCTACAACGCATAAATCCGTATTCAATTACAGCAAAATTACAGGCAATTTTTCCATACACCAAATTAATTTGGTAAATTGGAGTAATATCATACATAAAGCAAAGCCTCATAAATCCGTGCCCATAATAAAGACATTTAAGTTGATTAATTGTATTTTTCTTGATGGAACCGTAATCAATTTACCCTGAGTAATAAGATGTTGTATCGTTTTTTATGATCATTTACTTACAGTGTTTGAAACCCTGAGTTAGTTGACCTTATACTCTGATTCATAATCATGTAAAGTAAACTGTCAGATATCAATGTGTCATCCCCATACATTATCACTCAATTTGACACATGCAAAATGTCAATATGCGTAGAAACTTGTCATTTTCATCTGTCAGTTTACTTTACATGATTATGAATCAGAGTATAGGTGAGCCACAACACTTGGGGCCGGAATTTTGATCTGAAGTTACCTTTTGGTTAAATTGACTTTAATTAACTTTGACAATTAGCTGCGACGGTAGTCAAAATGACAGCCCACTGGTTGTTATTTATAACTATTGGTAAAGCTAACTATTGTTCAAAAGGCATTTTATCGATATTTCACAATTGGTATTTTTGTTTGTAACCAGTTTGACTACAAAAGTTAAATTTATATTTTCGAACGATAGTCAGCCAATAGTCACAGTACAGCAGTCAGTATGACCATTGGTTCCAATTACTTCCAATCTTTATCTGACAGTAAATATGTGGTAAATGTATGGTACAAGGCTGTCATTTCATGTGAATCAGAGTTTTATACTAAACTTGTGGCCCGCCCTCACTTCGCTTCGGGACCGTAATTCATAAATGAGCCAATAGATGGCGCTGTGTCCAATTACATCGCGCAAGCGTTTCGTGTTTTCGGTTTACCTATAAGCCTTGTCGTTGTCTATAGAAGTTATATTTTTATAAATAGTATAGCAGAAGAAGATAGAAGATAGTATAGAAGAAGATATTTATAGACTCAGATGAAGATCGGTCGATCTACTTTTCGGAACTTTTATTACACTCGTAACCCTGTTTAACTGAAAATATTGCGTAAGTACTTTAAGATCTTGTGCTCCAGAAACTTATAAATTAAAAATAAGACAGGCTTAAATTAATTTCAAAGTTGCGGTGTCTTGAGATTTATTATTTAGGGCTGCGTCCACGAGCCATATTTTTTATTATATTTTTTATTATTTTTTATTATTTCATTAGTGGGCCCGCCCTCACTTTGTTTTGGGAATAAACTTAGAGCAGTGCCAATAGACAGCGCTGGGCATAGATTAGGTACAACACGCAAGTGATTCGCCTTTTTGGTTTACTTATGACCGTGGGAGAGCCACGCTTCGGCGTGAATGGGCCGGCTCGACCGGAGTGATACTACGGCCTCACAGTGAAGCAGCGCCTGCGCTGGGCCTCGTCGAGTGAGTGAGGGCACCGGAGGCCCACCCGGGCGGGAAGGGGATGAAAGGTTGGCAGCGCACTTGTGACTCCACTGGCGTTGCAGGTGTCCATGGGCGGCGGCAATTGCTTACCATCAGGTTATCCGTCTGCTCGTCTGCTACCTATCACATAAAATAATATTTTTAATAAGCTTAATATCGCGGTACCGTATTTAGTTACAATTATGAATTTGGCATAAACATTTACTGATGTGATGTCTACCTACTGTATATTAAAATGAAGGAAATTTTAACAACCAAATAGGGTAGCAATAAAAACAAATATTTATCATCAAACCTTTATTACGATATTACTGACTGACACAATATAAATAGGGCCTTCAAAATACACCGAGTTTTTCATTTATTAAATATTATTAAATATTAAGTAAACGTGACACGTGTAACTTTTTATTACTAACCGGTGATTTATAATGCGTCCTGATTTGCGCTGTGACCCGTAAATAAATTTATTGTTTTTGTTTTATTTCAATCTGGGAGCCTAGAATACACAGAAATACAATCAAACGATTTATGCATTCAATTACAATGGGTATATGTACGTAAGCCATCATGCACCTCTTGATTTTTCAAATTTAAGCGTTTTCCTGGCATTAGCACGACGGGTGATGGAAAACATCCTGCACGTATCGAATAGTATTACTTTATGCAAACTTGCACCGAAAACGTTTCAGTGAGATCTGACAAACAGATTTTTATAGGTTACGTCATAAATCTAAACTGGTGTTGCAAGTGTCCATGAGCGGCGGCAATTGCTTACTATCGGGTGATCCGCCTGCTCGTCTGCTACTTATCACATAAAAAAAAATCGAAAACCCCAATGAGGAGAAAAACTAACTTTTTATCACGACAGGGGGCGCATAGTACTTATCGTACAGATGATTTGAAACCGATTTTATTTGCAATTAAACTTTTTACGTGTCATTAAATCAACTCAAATATTAAAAAAATAATCTTAAATCAGTGCGGAACTCTTCGTGGTCGAGTTCAACTTCGACGAGCACTTAGCATTTCTTTTTGTCAATTGCTAAGCTGCTGCAAAAAATCAAGCTCACTCAGTAACGCTGAAAGCGTCTCATTACAACTTATAAATACGAGTAATAATTAGTTGTATGTTATTAATAAGTATTATAATGAATTGTATGTAATTAATTATTGAACCGAACCGAATTAGCAAACTGAAGTGGCAGTGGGCCGGTCACATTAGCCGCAGAACTGACAACCGTTGGAGCCATAAAGTCCTTGAGTGGAGACCGCGACTTGGTAAGCGTTGTTGGACGCCCTGCTACAAGATGGGATGACGACATTCGAAGGCTGGCTGGAGTGAGCTGAATGAGAGTGGCCGAAAATAGGGAGCGGTGGCGTGCATTGGGGGAGACCTATGTCCAGCAGTGGACGAGCGTGGGTTGCTGATGATGGTGATGATGATGAATTAATTATTTGCAGCAGCAGCTAACATTTGACAAAGAGAAATCTGCCAAGTGCTAAGCAAACTCGCGCACGAAGGTGATACTTCTGATTATGATGAAATTAGAGTAAACACACAGTTAGGTACTACAACTTTCTTGATCTGTGAGCGACAAGGTTATTGTACATTGACCACAAAGTAAACTCTCCACAGAAAAAAGTATGTGTAAACTCACCACAGTTCTATTTTTATGAAGTAAATTGTTTATTATTAATTTTGGTTATTGTAAACTCACCACCATTGATTTTGTGAAAAGGTCTGAAAAAAATCAAACAATAAGTAGAGCTATCGTTACTTTAAGAAAAAAAATGTGAACTGAGGATTTGTGGCGAATTTACAACAAACCTTACCCGCCTGTGACTCTAACTTCATATTTTTAATGCATGTGGTGAGTTTAGTTTCAATGTATGGACTTTAAAAAATGTGGCGAATTTACTTTGTGGTCAATGTACAACAATTAAGCAACAATGCCCTTGAACCTTAAAGCCCTGTCTCGGAACCCGAGTACTCGTAGTACCTACCACTAACACTGCCTCATTTTAAGTGCGGGTCACATTCTTCGACCGAAGTATTCGAAGTCGTAACGTAAAACGGGATTCAACAACCTTTCCGAAGAGTTGCTGAGCGCTGAAAAGGGCTCCCCTTTTTACTCGTTATTCGATTTCACTAAGCCGAAGTTTATTCAATTTGACCTACGCGTAATCCGGCCTAACACTATTGGTCTTGTTCTACGTTTATTGGGTTTATTCTAGTGATAGTTTTGGGTTGACACGTGTTCAATATTCTATTTGTTTAGGTCAGTTTGTTATATTGAGCCTATTAGACGGCCTAGGGTCATGCTATTTAGAACGATGAAATGACAATTTGTTAATGATGACTGCTGTGATTTTTTATGCGATAGGTTACAGACGAGCAGACGGATCACCGATAAACGATTGCCGCCGCCTATACACTTGCAACGCAAGTAGAGTCACAAGTGCGCTGCCAACCTTTAACTCAGCGTTTCCCAAAAGCCGGGTCGCGACCTGGTGCCGGGCCATCAAAATGAAATAGCCGGGTCGCGACATTTTCGTCTTATTTAAAAAAAATTGCGTAATACCTAACTTAGATTCTTTAGTAAAAAATAAGAAACAACTGCTGCATATTTCGCAATAACTAAATAGTGACTAAATGCCAAAATATTAATTATATACCTGGTACTAACATTTCTACAATAAATAAATGTGTATTGGAACCAGCTTGAGTTTGAAAGTACTTAGTGGGTCACGAAGGGTCAGTGTGCAAATCTTCGGGCCATGGCATAACAAAGTTTGGGAAACACTGCTTTAACTCCCTTTCCCCACAATTGGGCCTCCGGTAGCCGCACTCACTCGACGTAACACAGCGCAGGCGCTGCTTCACGCTTTTTTCGGTCTTCTGTGCGGCCGCGAGCCGGCCTATTCATGCCGAAGCGTGGCTCTCACATGGTAAAACACTATAATTATACTACTTAGGTACATATTCGTATAAAATCAAATATTACTTTAAGTAAATTTTTCACAGTATGTTCCAGTTCCCAAGCGACTTGAAACTCTTAAATTTTCGTTACCCACGCTCCGTTAGGTCACAAAATAACAGCAACTGCTACCGTAATGGAATCAACAACAAAAAATAATTGCATCAAATTGTATGAAGGCCCCCGAATATTCGTCACCCACGCCCTATGAATCCATGATACACAATTACAGCGAAAAAACCTGCGCAGTGCCCATAATCACAGGAATCGTTTTACGGGCGCACTTGACTGTGAAAACGGCTACGGCATTTATTAGCGATGTCATTAATGGGCATAGGTAGGTATACGTCTATAAGTATAAGAACAAAAACAAATATTAGTGCGTTAGCAGATTAGATAGTACATAAAAACACAATTGGTATAGCTGGAGGCACGAAAGTATAGCGATGACCGTTTTTTTGCGCAATGGGGTATGGGAAAAAAAACCAAACATGTCCTAAATCGAAAACCATTTCGAGGCATTTGTCTTTCATACCATATTTTATTGCTTTTAAAATTTAAAAGCATAAGATCAATGATATTTTCAATAAAATCGCGTTCGACCTTCATCTGACCCAAGGTCAGCAGAATTTTCAGTCATACTACACTAACAAGATAAAATAAATGCTACATTAGGCGACATCTACTGTGATTGACACTTATTCTATCGGAAGAACCAACAATGGCGCTAGTTGTAATACAATAAAACCTTACCAACCAGTTGACATTTATTTGAAAGGTGATATAAAATTGATTAGAGATACCTCTCTGTTTTTTGTTTTTCCGGAATGTTTTCAGACAGTGATGTAAAATTCCCCCGATTAAAAGGGATTTTGCCCACAAGTAACAGTTTACATATAATTTATTTGCCACGATTTGGGGAAAAAAGCACGTGGTAACACTATTAATTATGGTGTAGCGCACTTGTGACGTCACAAATACGCTTGAATTTAAAATGTTTAAAAATTAATTAAAGCATTACTACTGTATTGATTACAAAAATATTCAAATTGATTACTTGAAATAGTAAAAGGTATTGAAATAAAATATAAAAAAGATACCTAAAAATTAGTTCCCATACCCCATTGTAAAAAAGAAGACTTTCTATCAAAATTGGTTTCTGCGCACTCAAGGTCATAACTATACACTTTTTTGCCTCGGACTGTATAGGTTTGCAATTCAAGAGAGACCCCCAAACTAGGCGTTGCCTGTATCTTGGGAAACCAGTCTTAACCGTCGGAGATCCACGCTTCGGCATTAATGGGCCGGCTCGACCGGAGCGATACCACGGTCTCAGTGGAAGATTGGCGTGAAGCAGCGAGTGAGTGATGATACCGGAGGCGTAATCAACGGGAAAAAGGGTTAAAATGTTGGCGGCTCCACCGGTGTTACGAGTGTCTATGGGTGTCAGTGGTAATCGCTTACCATCAGGCAATCTCTCTGCTCGTCTGCCACCTATCACAATAGAATTGCCTCAAATTCCCGCTTCTCCTTGAGCAAGCATTATTGGTTCATTTATGAACTACGGTCCCGAAGTGAAGTGAGGACGGGCCACTATCAATATAATAAAAAGTTTCTAACTGCTGTCTCGATAGAACTCCGCCAGACTGAAATTACTTTCTGCGGTCAAGACTTACAGTTTATTTCCCCCAAAAAACTATTATTACTATTAGATAGGTATTCCCTAATTGCAATTGTTATAATTTTATGGCAATAATAACCGCTATGGGAAATTCCCGACATTCATTTATTAATCATACAGCCGTGTAATTTTATTTTTGGTATAGCAATTCTTTGCAATTTATTCTTAAGTAAATATTGCACTTAAAAAATTCCTCGGAGGGTTCAGGTGGGACTTGAACCCACAACCTTCTGCTAATTCATACTTTTATTTTATCGCGTAAAATTATGTCAAATTCTAAATTTATACAAAAGTAACAGGACAAACATAAAATTAAAAATTATTTTAGGAACTAACTACGTTGCCTTTAAAATAATATATTTCGCTGAACGTATAGGATCTGCTCGGAAACGCCATCGCTGGCAACTGGTTTCACAGAAAATCTTAAATGAATGCTAAGAAAGTGCTCAATGGATTAGCGATAAATTCCTTTTAGAACCATTTTAAATTTCTACGCAGAGAAAGTAATATAATAATAATATTTCACTACATCACATACATTGATCTGACTCTGAGATAGGTAGCTCCTCAAGCACCTGTGTTACAGATATCAGGACCAACAGTGAAATTACGAATATATACGTATAATACTTAATAAGTAGCGGATAAAAGTCAGTATTTTTACAAAATTATAAATGTTTCAGATTCTATGTATTTTTGTCAGTGTAAAATAATTCCAAATCATAAGAATGGAATGGTATTTTTCCATTTTGTGCCCATAATTCAGGAGGAAAGCCGCAGTGATCATGTTTTTCGAAATTTTTTGGCAATATTTTAAACTATGACTTCACCAAACGGCACGGCAGTGCGCCCGCCAAGTCGAGCGCTTTGTACTTTACTTATATTTATATATAATTCAAATTAGTACAAGTTATCAGCACGATATAAATACCTACATTAAAATCTATCCTGTTCTAAATTTATATCAAATTCAATGTATATTTTTGCCTAAACCTCTTCAACAAAATAAGTTAACATTGTCGGCTATAAATAAAATATCTCTGTGACGCACACCTTTCCATAATGTAAGCATTAGCAAACAGGATAATACCTAAATAAATATATAATATAAATGTGTTTCCAGGATTTTATCTCTCAAAAGTATGTTGATCGCGCTAGCGAGAACTTGTCTGTGTCAAGTTTAAATATTTATGTTAAAATGAGAATAATTCTCGCTTTCGTGGGAATAGTACTCTTAATAAATAGTGCGTCGGCAAGAATTCGTCACCTACCTCGCAGTTACAGTTTTAAACAAGAGCGCATGCACCCGCTGTCCGATGAATTCATAGAATACCTAAATTCCAGTCAGACCCTATGGAGCGCCGGCCGTAACTTCCACAAATACACGCCATGGTCTTACATAAGAAACCTCATGGGAACCTATGAGGAGGACCCGAAGAATTACGAAATCTTCTTGGATGAAGCACCGAAACACGAAGTGAAAGAGCTGCCGAAAAATTTCGATAGCAGAGACAGTTGGCCGTATTGTGAGTCTATAAGCGAGATCAGAGATCAAGGATCGTGCAGCAGCTGTTGGGCCGTCGGAGTGGCGTCCGTCATGTCAGATCGGATCTGCATATTGACATCTGCTACAGAAACCGTTATACATCTCAGAAGAGGACATCCTGGGCTGCTGCCATGATTGTATCGCATTCAGCTCGGTCTGTCTCGGTGGCTCGGCTATCAAAGCATGGGGCTTCACCAAACGAGTCGGCGTTGTATCTGGAGGCATCTATAATTCGAAAGGAGGGTGTAAAGCTTACCACATTAAACCGTGCAACCACGAGTATAGCGGTAGACGGGCACGATGCCAGCAAAAGACTGAAATCCAAAAGTGTGTTAGCACATGCACGACTAACTCTGAGATTGATTACAAGTTTGATAAAAAGCGGTTTACTCACATTTACAATATTCCGTATAGTGCGAATGAGGAATCGCCTAGAGCCATGTCTGATATAATGGCGTTCGGACCTATTACAGCTCTTTTAAGTGTATATGACGATTTTATACACTATAAAAGTGGTATTTACCGCCGTACAGACTCTGCCAATAATACATTTATAGGTAATCATACCGTTAAGATCATAGGATGGGGTGTGGATGAAGTTACTGACACTAAGTACTGGATCGTGGCAAACTTCTTGGAACTCTGACTGGGGCGACCATGGATTCTTCAAAATTGTTCGAGATGAAAATCACTGCAATATAGAAAGTCATTTGAATGCTGGAAAGTTATGAAATTGAATACTGTTAGGTAATGGTGCTTTTTGTAGATGTGGTGTGGCCACACCACTCATCAGCCATTTTAGTTTGATTTTTTAAGGAATAATTTCGTTTTACTTATTAGTGACAATTTTTTCTTTCAATATTAAAACTAAAAAGGTACTTAAAGCTTAACTTTGGTTTCTTACTAGTCTTTTTTTTTATTTAGCCTATACTGTCCCACTGCTGGGCAAAGGCCTCCCCGAAATTCCTCCACCGATCTCTATCTAATGCCATTTTTTACCAATCGCTGGCAAAACTGTTGAGGTCATCAGCCCATCATATTTTGGGCCTACCCCGCTGTCGGCGTCCATCGGGTTCCCATTGGGTGGAAATTTTCGTCCATCTTTTAGGTTCAATTCGGCAAACGTGACCCGCTCATTCCCACTTCCACTTGGCAGTTTTCCTTCCAACATCAGCTATTTGGGTTTTTGCACGTATTATAGAGTTTCGTATTCTATCCACTCTCTTTATACCTAGAATACTCCGCCCTAAGCCCTTTGGCAAATCTTAAGTTTGGTCTTTTGATTTTCGGTTACTGACTATGTTTGTACACTATTGGTTAGGACAGGCAGAATAAGAGTTTGCGCTTGAGTGATAAAGGGAGGCTTCCCTTCATGTAAGCCTTTATGGACCAGAAGCTCTTCCAGGAGTTTTCGATGCGGCATTTGATCTCTTTATCTTGCCTATTACTAGTCTATCAATATAAAAAATATTATAAAACCGACGTACAAATAAAATAAAACAATAGTAAAAACTTGTTTCTTTGCACATTTACATTCCCTTTTCTACGTATGTTACCAACCATTCTGAACAATATTTTTGTTCTATACTAACACTTTTGAAAATTCGTCGAAAATGTATTCGACTCGCCATAAAAAAGAACAAGTCATGGGATCAACTTTTATAAAAAGTTTAAATTATTTATGCAAAATTTGTTTTGAATTACTGGCAAAAGACGTGGGTGATTAAAGGGATGTATCATAGATTAAAATCATTTATTTGTAGATATAGATAAAGAATTTAGCATGTAACGGGTGAATTCATTATAACTAGATTAGTAGAATAAATAAATGAACTTTACATCTTTTTCTTTTTAAATTTCTTATTTACATGTCATAAACAACCATACATAATCCAAATTTTCAAATCTCTAACATCTAAATTGAGAGACTTTCCCCTTTACTACCTATGCTGAAAAATGTCATGATTTTAGGTCATGTCAGGTCATACATGATTAAATTATAAGTAAATAACCAAAAAATATTACTACTTTTTGGTTCGCCGCAGTCGGGCAAAAATAACAACAAAGTTATCTACACAATCTGATGTATTGCTTACATTTTCGATTTCTTACTCTTATTAAAAAGTATCCTTTGTGGAGGCGACAGGAAATTGGATAGAATTAGATTCAGAAATACAGCAAATACCAATTTTCGTAGATATTTTTTTTGACAAAATTCCCTATTTGATTTCGAGAACATTGAACTGAGACTTTCTAATTACAATAAAATTAATAACATAATATTGGCACAAAAGAGAACCTTGACAATAAATAATATTTTCTAAGAAAAGACTTTTTGATTGTAAACATTTTGCTCTCAATTACAAATTTCCGATCGTCATCCTCATCCTGATTCCGTTTCCTCATCTTTTATTATAAACTAGGCGTCCTGCCCTCACTTCGTTTCGAGAGATTAGTTTTAAACCAAGCCAATAGATGGCGCTGTACGTACATTAGATTGCACAAGTGTTTCGATTTAGTTACTTATAAGTATTTACGTTATCCTAGGATTTTACTTTCCATTTTTTAATAAGGTAGAGTGAGAGTATTATAAACGTCAGGAAACGAATTTAGGACTTCCCGTTCAGAAAAGCACACGGTCTTCTCCACTGAGCATAACGCCTATCAGTAACCCACTAAATACTATAACTAAACTCCTTGCAAGAACGGTACTTTTTCAAAAGGGAGCCAGATAATTTAATTTATTTCCACTAAAATGCCACAATAGGCAATAAATTGTCTTTCTGCCCGGAAGCTGTGGGTACAATTCCAATCCGCGTAAGTAGCCTTAATGAGGTTAGAACATTGCGGCTTTGAATTAGCCATGGCGGTAAAAACATCAAAATATCGATATTTATTAAAATCTTAATACGATTCACAGAATACATCACCAAGATTCAACAGTATAACTCTAATAGTTTCGGAGAAAAATGGCTGTGACATACGGACGGGCAGACAGACTTGATGAGTCTATAAGGGTTCTGTTTTTTGCCATTTGGCTACGGAACCCTAAAAAGATAATCCATAATTATTATATACAAATATTTCGTGATGTCTGTTGGTTGCTTTTTTATGCAAAATCTACTGAATGGATTTTATTTATATCTTTTAAAACTTTATTGCACAAAACTTCGTACAATATGCGAACTTAATGCCAGCAGGTATTCTCCAACAGTTAACCCTTGGGTCAAGCAGAAAGATTTTGATGAAACTTCACAATAGCTGTATCTAGCATATGGCTACAATTCGTAAAGAATCTATCACCATGTAGATAAAACCGCGGTGTGCGGCTAGTCTTCTATTTAAAACAAGTTTTTATTTAAAACAAGTTTTTATTTAAAACTTGATACTCTTAATAATCTTGGATATTAAGTACGATATTTTGTATGAGTTCACGTCCCACATCACTAGAGATTTCAGTTCTAGATTAATAAAAAGGTGTGTTCTCCTGTCCATCTGCTACAACATTGTCTGATACTGCCAAAATAACAACAGACGCAAGCCGAATCCACACAAAGATGCAAGGCATATTTAGCATTATAAAGCGATTACAAAAATAATTGACAAATGTTCAAATTTAGTACAATTGTAATTCTTTTGAATAATACAATCTTTATCGATATATTTTTTCATTTGCACATCCCTAGTTTGAATCACCATGATTACCCAAAATAATCATGATTGTTTACTTTGGAGGCTGTTGGTTCCGGCCCTATTAAGAGAGGTGATTATAGTGACGTCATTTGATAATTATCAAATGACGTCACAATTCATTAGACCAGCGTTTCTTAACCTTTTAAGGTCCACTTGAGCGTTCCCGGATTTAGCACTTAATTTCGAATTACTGGTGGAATATTTCGAGAAAGTGAACAAACACAAGTGTTCATTTTCACAAGTTTGTCCAGGGATCGAACCCACGATCTTTGGCGTATGAGGCAGGCTTGCTACCAAATGCGCCGTCCGGAAGGTAAAAAAAAGTGTGTTTACTAAAGGTTTGGTAACTAGGGGCCTACAAAACCACGGAATTTACGCCCGAATCTATGTCTGCGACCCTGTCGCATGACAGGTAAATTATGTTCGTTATGGGACAGTTTGCCTACACGGAAGATCACAACACAATTCACACGCAATTTTCACCTCACAGTACACGGGTAAACTCTAGTATCAACGAATGGGTGTAATTGAAAAACCATAATTATTTTGTGCCTGGTCATTTCCAGTAATGAGCTGCAATGAGCTGGTCGACAAATCGACAAATCCTGAATTGCGAAAATTATAGGCAACCGTAATACTGGGTGATCGCACTGGCCAGTTGGTTGTGAGATAGTAGGAAGGCACAACGTGTTGAATACTTTGATAAATAAGTGGTTTAAGGAAATGGAGTCTTCCGAATGAGTGTACTTTTTTGAACATCCAATTATTTAGTATGTATGTGTATGTTTTCATTAAAATTGTTAGTTTAGGCTTGTACATGCGCGGATTGGGCACTTTTGTGTATGCTTAAACTCGCTAAATCTTTAAGAACGATACCTAAAAAAAATACATGTTATAGACTGGATTTCGATCTTGAATTTCTGACGAGGATTTTTATGAAATGTTTATAGTTCATTAGGAAAAAAATATAACGTAAACATCGATTTTATGCAAAGTATTGGATAAATTACGAAACTAAACAGTTCAGATGACTGATTTTTTAATATACAATACAATACAATGTACACTACAATCCCTGACGAGGAATTCTTGTTTCTTGGGTTTATAATTTTTTAATTAATAATATTCTGTTTTTTGATATACGCGAGCGCGAGTACTTTATATGCTCAAGGCCGTTAGCGCATGTACAAGCCTTAAAATATGGCTTGAGAAATAGATTTGGTTTAGTAGATAGCAATTTAAATTCATTGACGTCCCAACCATCACTTAAACAGCTTGGTATTTTTAAAAGTCGTTTCTAAACTCCGCACTTAATTTTTTTTATACATAAGTATCGACATATTATTTTTTGGATTTTTCCAGAAGACACAGCACGATGGCGAAGGTTAT
Source organism: Cnaphalocrocis medinalis (assembly GCA_014851415.1). Taxonomy (NCBI): domain Eukaryota; kingdom Metazoa; phylum Arthropoda; class Insecta; order Lepidoptera; family Crambidae; genus Cnaphalocrocis; species Cnaphalocrocis medinalis. The sequence continues at coordinate 9,160,363 of CM026286.1, forward strand.
CTTCAAAATCAATGGAAAGCCTTACGAAGGTGAGAAATGTTTTTGTTATGAATCAACCAAGCTGTTTCAAGTTTTATTAATCAACTTGTTTTTATCCCCCAACGCAAGAACGACGAGTTCTTATTAGTTTGATGTGTCTGTCTATCTGTCTGTTTACAGGATTACAGGCACAAATGTCTCTAGTATTCTATTTAACTGTCCCGAAAAAGTATTTTATTATAAATGAAGTATTTTGACGGCTTCGATGGCGCAGTGGCTAAGGTGTTCGCCCGAAGCGCAAAAGGTCCCGGGTTCGATTCCTGGTCAAGTCAAATTAGAAAACTACATTTTCTAAGTTGTCCTGATTCTGGGTGTTCTGGGTTGACGCCCCCAGTTAATTCGTCATCTGGTACTCACAGTACAGGGGTTGCACTAATTTGAGAGCAGGTTGATTGGTGTGATTGTCTGGCGCATTTTTTTTGTACGGACCTACAGGGTGTATTTGTGAACATTGGTGCAGGGATGTACCCTTTAAGTACTTGTTCTACCAACCATTCTAAACAACATTTGTTCTATGACTTTTGAAAATTCGCATAAAAAATTTTCATCTTTCCATACAACGTCGGTCACGTGACATGGTCATTTTGTATGGGGATTCGTAAAATTTTTCGAAGAATTTAGAAAAGTTGTTGAACAAATTTTATTCAGAATGGTTGACAGAACCCGTGGTTAAAGGGATGTAAATGTTTACAGATACACCCCGTATAGTCGGGAGTGTTCTTAGCATTTTCCAAGCATTTTTTAACTGCACCGTAGTCACCCAGGATTGTAAAATGTGGAGGAGGGTTAGTGACGCCTCTGCCCAGCAGTGGGACACGACAGGCTTTTAATTTTTTTTTTTCAAATAGTGGACGGTCAATACGGCCCGGAGGTGTCTCTGAACGACTTCATCCGGACCGTGGCAGACCTCCGTGGCACCAAAGCCATGTGCCACGAAGGCGGGTGCGGGGCCTGCATCGTGGCGGTTCGAGCATCACTGCCTCCCGCCTATGAGCTCAAGACCTTCTCTGTCAACTCTGTAAGTACATCATCAGCATGTCGCATTATATCTTCAAATGTTCCTAGTTGACTACGGAACCCTAAAAATGGTTGTTAGAAACATGGTATTATGACTTTAAATGTTTACCTATAGATATATCATATAGATCGCCATGTTTCGAGAAAAAAATGTTGCTTATTCAAATCATATTTTAATTCTTTCTCGTCATTGCAAATGAAGATGAATAATTGCACCAATCACGTCATATGTTGGATAAAGGCTAATTAAACACATAAATGCCGCCGTAATGTATCAATTATGCAATCTTAGACGTCACCATTATTAAAGTTGATGAGATCCAAGATAAGTAGGTGTATGAAAATCGTCTGAAGTGCTATTTTAAGTCTCTAAGATTTTTTACGTAAAATCCTTATAGAGATGTTGGGTTTATAATCATTTTCAGATCAATGTGGTGTATCTATAATAGGTACTTATGTATAAAATTAGCGTTGTCTGGTTTTTAACAGAGGGCTTAGCGTACAAGTATCGTAAACAATGTGTATGAAAAATTTAAGAGCTGCCTCTATCGTACGTAGCATAACTAACAGTCATAAACGTCGGAAAAGATAGTATTTTAACATGAGCGCCCGTCTACAGATAAAACAACTAAAATTTTTGAAAGAAAGAGTTTTCGAATTATCTAGGGTTTTCACTTTTTATTTTGTTTGTGATGGGTGGCAGACGAGCAGACGGATTGCCTGATTGAATGCTATTTCCGCCACCTATAGACAACCCCAGTGAAGTCACAATGAGCGCCCGTCTACAGATTAAACAACTAACGTATCCAATAAATTTTTTAAGGAAAAGGTTTTCGAAATATCTAGGGTTTTCATTGTTTATTTTGTTTTGTGATGGGTGGCAGACGAGCAGATGGATTTCCTTATTTAATGCGATTTCCGCAACCTATAGACAACCCCAGTGAAGTCACAAGTGCGCTGATAACCTTTTAGAAAAATATTGGTACAGGAGTACTGACATTATTCTACACTTGTCATATTATTCGCATGCGGGGAAACTACGCAGACAATGCTCTAAAAATAAACAGAAGGGCAAACAGCAATCCACTACTTGGAAAGGCTTTGCTCAGTTATACATTGCGAACAAACAAGTTCTCCAACCATATTCTAATGATGTTTACGTTCGATACTGTGCCGTTTCGCTCCACTCGCCGGACGATCTCGAAACCATGCCAAGTTCACCAAAACAACTGGCGAATATACAGGGTAACAAAAAGGGCTTAGGGGAAAACTCGCACTTAACAAACTCGCCCGCGAATTTCAAGATTTTTTGGCTGGTCACTGTTCTAACCTAACCTAACCAATATTTTTTCGTCCAGTCGAGCTTAGTCAGTATAATCATCACAAAAATATTGGTTAGGTTAGGTTAGAACAGTGACCAGCCAACAAAATCTTGAAATTCGCGGGCGAGTTTTCCCCTAAGCCACAAAAAGTGCAATTATGTGTACCTTGTGCAGATTCTATATGGAAAGATTCAAATTCATAAAAAAAAATAGGAAAAGATAAACAATCTTACCGTAATTCATTTATAAGTTACTCATAAGTGACTTGCAAACGGTGCCAGTTACTGAAGTGCAGCTACTCGTACTTGATACTTGATAGGCTGACTCTTACACACAGCTAGCTCTGGGTATCAATTCTCGTGCACTCGACATTGAAGTCGTATTAGAAATTTGTATGGACGAATGTCATGGAATCTCTAAATTCGACTTTAATGTCGAATGCACGAGAATTGCCCCCCTGATGTCATCGAGAGCCGGAGGTTTCTCGCAGCACACTCGACTTCAACCGGAGTTCGAACTCGGGTCTTTTCGCTCTTGGGTGTAACAGCACAGTAACAGTTTGTAGTAATAATCGTATCTTGTTAATTTCAGTGCCTGGTGTCAGTTTTATCTTGCCATGGATGGGAAGTGCTAACCGTGGAAGGAATTGGGAATAAAACCAAAGGCTACCACGAGATCCAACAACGCCTCGCCAAGTTCAATGGCACACAATGTGGTTACTGCACTCCTGGTTGGGTCATGAATATGTATAGGTACGTGATAGAAAATTATAGTTTAGTAAATTAGCATGACGTGAATAAATTCTCAGCAGCTTCTTCTAGCCACTGCTGGTGTTTGGTCTCTCTAACTATGTAGGTCAAGTTTAAATCTAATCAGATGCTGCCAACAGTGCCAACCATCTGGCGCCAATCGGAACTCCTCCTGGCTTGAAATCATTATATAATTCCTACGTCACAGTATATGTATATGTACCTATATCTACTCTGACTATGTTTACTGAAACAAGGTCTCTACTCTAGAACTCGTTTACTCCACCTCTTGTTGGTTCTACGGATATATGAGCGGCCACTTCAATTTGCTTGTTGAGTTAAACAAATTAGTTTAGTGAAATTAAATCCTTTCCAATATCCAGCCTCTCAGACTGCCATCAACTATCAACTGCACAATCTTGGTAGTGGTATTGACTTAGAAGCTATCATTTTCGTTCTTTCAGCTTATACGAGTCTAAAAGTAAAAAACTTTCAATGAAAGAAGTAGAAAACTCATTTGCCAGTAATATCTGCAGATGCACAGGATATCGGCCAATAGCGGATGCCTTTAAAAGTTTTGCAACAGATGTTGACGAAAGACTAAAAGAGAAACTAAATGATATTGAAGACTTGGCACTTTTTAAACGTTGTGGCATTTCTTGTAATAAAAATGGATGTAATAAAGAAAAACACAACTGTCAAAGATCAGATTTAGATGTACCTGGAAATGATTGGTGTGTTCTGGAAAAAGATAATAACAAAATGTTTGTTATCGACTGTGGCACGCATAAATGGTATAAAACTTATAGCTTAGACGACGTTTTTGAAGCTATGAATGGTGCCAATGAATATAAATTAGTAGCTGGAAATACAGGACAAGGTATGTTTAAATAAATGAAACCTATCTTAATTAATAATCAATCAATCACACAAATTTGATGTAAAATATGTTTTTACAGGTGTATATCATATTACTGACTATGCTCCAACAGTGATTGATATCTTTAATGTGGCTGATCTAAAAGGTCACACATTGGATGTAAATTTGATCCTAGGAGCTGGAATGTGTCTATCCGAAATGATGGAATTGTTTTTAACGTTATCCAGTTCAAATACAGATTTTTCATACCTAAAACAATTTCACGAACACATGGATTTAGTAGCACACATTCCGGTCAGAAATGTAAGTTCCTTTCAGTTGGAAAAATAAAACATATCGATCAAAATATATTTCGATAATTTTGTTGTTACATAAGGTAATCGAATACTATTATATCTATTTGCTTACAGATTGGAACCATAGGTGGTAATTTATTTCTGAAATACGCAAATAATGATTTTCAATCAGATATTTTTCTCCTCTTTGAAACAGTAGGAGCTATGTTGACTATAGGTAAACACTAAATTATTTCAATAGTTTGAGAATTTACATTAAACAGTTCAAATTAGCTTTAACTTTTGTCTTTTTTTTCAGCTGAAGCTCCGAAGAAAACTAAAGTAGTTTCTCTAACTGACTTTTTGACCTACAGATATGAAAGGTAAAATAATAGTGAATGTCTTACTACCCCCGCTGTCTAATTGCTGCTCTTTCGTATCGTATAAGGTAAAATTAAAAAAGTTTTTATCATAGAAAGCTTTATAAGACCTAGCTGCCTGACACTTTTTTAATTTAATATATTTTGCAGATAATGCCTCGTTCCCAAAACGCACACGCAGTTGTAAATGCCGGATTTTTGTTTAAATACAAGCAAGCGTCCAACTTGCTCGAAAGAGCATCTTTAGTTTTCGGAGGCATTTCACCAAAGTTTATTCACGCATCTAAAACAGAAGCAGTACTAACTGGAAAAGACCTTTTTACTGATGACACTCTTCAACTTGCACTTAAAACTTTATTCGAAGAAATTGTGCCTGAAGCAATGCCTCCTGAACCTTCTGCTGGTTATAGAAAAATGCTTGCGGTCACTTTGTTTTACAAGGTACAAATCTAAGGTGGTCAATATTGACAATAAGAGTATAAATAAAAAATAAATCCTTTTAAAACTTTTTATTTTCAGGCGGTATTACACCTTTGCCCAAAGGACAAACTAAATGACCGTTATCGTTCTGGTGGAGAAGCCATTAAAAGACACACATCAGAAGGAACACAATCATTTGATACTGACAAAAGTGTGTGGCCTTTAAACCAACCCATACCAAAGTTAGAAGCGTTGGTCCAATGTGCTGGGGAAGCCACTTTTTCTAACGATCTTCCGACGCAAAAGGACGAAGTGTTTGGAGCATTCGTTTGTGCTGATATTACTGCCGGAAGTATTATTAGTGGTTTTGACACTGAGGAAGCATTGGTCAGTACACACATTCATTTTTTTTTACACTATCAAACGTCATGTCATTACTCAGTGGCTAAAATAAGCCAATTTGGATGTAAGGAAATTGTACTGAAAACTATTTTTTTTTCAACTTACAGAAAATACCAGGAGTATTATCTTTTTACGCAGCTAAAGACATACCAGGAGATAATTCATTTACTCCGTTGAACGTGCCACTTATGCATAGCAGTGAAGAAATTTTGTGTTCCTCAAAGGTGAAATATTACGGGGAACCAGCCGGAATAATAGTAGCTGATAAAGAAAAAACGGCAAACAAAGCTGCAAAATTAGTTAAAATTCAATATTCCTATGTAAATGCAGAAAAACCTATTCTAACAAAAGAAGATGTCATGAGGTCTCCTGATAAGAACGAAAGAATTTCTTACGACAGCAAAGCGGAACCAACTGAAACTGGAAATGACATTAAGTGTATAATATACGGGGAATATGAAGTAGGAGCTCAGCACCACTTCTATATGGAACCTCAAACTTGTGTTGCTAAGCCTACTGAAAATGGAATGGAAGTATACACATCCACTCAGTGGCTTGATTTGCCAAATGTTGCGATTGCACAGAGTCTAAATGTGCCTGTCAATAGGTAAGGTACTTTATTAAGTCTAAGCTTTAAAAAATGATCACATGCACATACATACATTTATACTACTGGGACCATTACAAAATCTTAATTGAATCGTATGATGGACTATCATTGATAGTTAGATATAATATATTTATTGTAAATATGAAATATTACCGCAGCCCAAAAATTATTACAGTCAGAATTATATATTTTTACAGTATAAATATAATCGTACGACGCGTGGGAGGTGGATATGGAGGGAAAATCACTCGAGCTAGTCATATCGCATGTGCAGCTGCATTAGTTACACATTTAGAAGGCAAAACTTGCAGATTTGTTCTACCATTGCAAACTTGTTTGAAAATTATCGGAAAACGGCTACCTACTACAAGCAATTTTGAGGTTAGTATCATCGGCTACTTACACACGTTTTAACTTCAATAAGTCAATTCCCACTTGAGACCGGTCACCAAGCTAGTACGCAGTAGCCACAATTTAAACTTTGCTTTCAAAACAAGAGATCGGTATTTACATCTATCCTGTAGCCCTGCAGTTACAACAAAATTTTTGTAATACCTTTTACCTAATCAAAATAAAATATCTTTAAATCAGCGTCGGCGCTGGTCTTACTTGGCCAGTGTCGAGTAGTGTCGACAAAAGCTGAGTGGTCGCCTATTTGTCATTATATTTTCATCATTGTTTATATGTATGTAGTTTTCCAATCTTCTTGCAAAATGCCAAATAAAGATTTTTCATTCATTCATTCAATATAAAATATCCGAGATCGTATTTTCTAATGACCATAGCATTAAGTTTTATAACCTTTCTCAACCGTATTTTAAAATATTTTACAGGTTGCAGTGAACAAAGAAGGAGAAATACAATATTTGAAGAACACATTTTATCAGGATAATGGTTGTTCGGCAAACGAAACTATAAGTCCTATTACGCTAGTTCATTTTCAAAATTGTTACAATTCCAAACGATGGTATATCGAAGCCAATAGCATCTTCACCGACACACCTTCCAATACTTGGTGCAGAGCTCCGTGTAAGTATGAATTGCTTCCTATTTATTTAGTTACAATCGAGAAATATAACTTACCCAGAAGGACTTCCAAAAGTTACAAACTTATCAAATAGTTTTCTTTTTAAAAAAAAACATAACATCAAATATACGAAATACGACGTGGACGTTTCCAAATAAAAAACTGACAAACTTCCATATTTCAAATGATCGATTATTTATTTCTCAGCTTCAACCGAAGGAGTGGCTATGGTAGAAAACATTATGGAACGCATAGCATATAATACTGGGAAAGATCCCCTCGAAGTAAGAGCTTTAAACATGCGCAAAGAAAACAATATAGTCCCTGAGTTGATAGAACAATTGAAAAGAGATTCTAACTACGACGAGAGATTAACTAACATCGCACAGTTTAATAAAGAAAATCGTTGGAGAAAAAGGGCTTTAAAACTGATCCCTATGACGTATGAATTATTTTACCTAGGACCCTTCAATTCACTTGTATCAATATTCCATGCATGATGGTTCTGTTGCTGTAACTCATGCGGGTATAGAAGTAGGACAAGGGCTTAATACAAAAGTCGCCCAAGTTTGTGCTTATACTCTTGGGATACCCTTAGAAAAAGTTAGTATTAAGCCCAGCTCTAATTTTACTTCTCCCAATTCAATGGCTACAGGAGCAAGTATCGGTAGCGAATGTGTATCATTTGCTACTATGAAAGCTTGTGAAATTATATTGGAAAGGTTGAAACCCATAAGAGAAAAAGTAGATAAACCTACTTGGGAAGCTGTTATAAAGGAGGCTTTTAATTCGGGAGTGGAACTGCAAGCGTCGTATATGTTTTCTACGACTAGAGAAGAAGTCAAGCCGTACGAAATTTCTGGAGCTGTGGCGATGGAGGTTGAAGTTGACATTTTGACTGGAAATCACGATATTAGGAGAGTTGATTTACTTGAAGACACAGGCAGAAGTTTGAGTCCAGAAATCGATGTGGCACAGGTAAAACAGAAACCCACAGAGCTTAGAGAGTATGAGAGAATTTTAAATAAAAAGAATCTGAAAATTTATATATTCAACAGATTGAAGGAGCTTTTGTCATGGGCCTCGGGTACTGGACATCGGAAAATAATATATTGGATCCTAAGGATGGAAGAGTACTCACAGATCGCACTTGGACTTATAAACCACCTGGAATAAAAGACATTCCAGCCGATTTCAGGATCTATTTTAGAAGGAATTCGAGAAATCCATACGGAGTTCTACAATCAAAAGGTAGACTGTAGTTAATTTGAATCAAACTATGACATGTAGATATAATTATTCTAGAAGGCACTTTACAAGTAGGTATTTGATGATTGTGTCACAAAATGCAGAACCCATAGAGTAAAACTAGGACCCTATTACTAAGACTACACAATCCGTCTGTCTGTATGTCATCAGAGGGCCTAAAACTAACCGAACGTTAAGACCAAATCGGAGTTTCCCTCCTTATCATAAGCGCTGTGTGTCTCCTGTGTTTGAATACGACAGGTATATTGTCATTCGTTCAGAATCAGAATCAGTAATAATTTATTTGCACAATTACAGAAAGGCTCCGTTATATTCCAATAAGCTGAATCACATGAACTAAATAGCTAGATGGTTGAGAAATTCTAAAAACACAATTTAATCTTTACATCCATCTCATACAACATACAATGTTCTCTTTCTAATGAAATTTAGATAGTGGTACTGGCTAAATGTAAGTCATACTCGCGCATAACCAATTTTTTTAAAGGAATTTTATATGGAACAAAAAATTGGCATACCTATGTCTGATTGAAGATTAAAGAACGGCTAGTTACTAGGTACTACTTTGTTATATTTACAGCTACAGGTGAACCAGCCCTGTGTTTGGCGGTGGTTGTCACCCACGCCCTTCGGGACGCAGTGAGGGCTGCTCGGCTTGACGCTGGCTTCGAAGATCAATGGGTCGAAATAAGTATGACTTTTATCATGATGTTACTCAAGTTAAGTTAAGTATTCTTTACCGCATCTATCATGGGGAGTGCTCCGAGGAATTGTTAGATCTACTTCCTGCGGCTGAATTTTTACATCGAACCACACGCAAGTGGCTGTCATTCCATCCTCATCATCTTGATGGTTGGCGATATAGCACTGTGCGTATTTCGACGAATTTTCCACCGCGAACCTCAGTCTTGTGGTATAGTTTAGCTGCGGCAGTATTTCCTGACGGCTATGACTTAGGGACCTTCAAGAAACGAGCGTACTTCTTCTTAAAAGGCCGGCAACGCATCAGCGACCTATCTGATCTCGCAGATGTTCATGGGCGGCGGTGATTACTTACCAGCAGGTGATCCGCTTGCTCATTTACCGCCTCTAGAATAAAAAAAAAAGTTTGTAAAACTTCTTTAATCCATTTTCTTGACACACACACTCTCTCATATCAATACACATTTTGTTTAGTAAAAAAAAAAGAATCAAATTATAGCAACTCAATGAGTTGATTAAGGTGGCTTTAAACAAAAAGCCTTTGAATTTATATTTGTCACAATAGACTATAATTATACCTACACCGTGTTTTTTAACCGTCTTACTCATTTCTTGACGGCATTAATAGGGATGACACCAAAAAAATCTCCCAAGGAAAATAGGGTCTAATTTATAATAAAATGATGCAATTTGTATGGAAAGGCTTTTTTTTTAGATTAGGCCCTGTGTTTATTGGGGAAAAATATTTGCTTTCATCAGTGTAATTTCCTCAAGAAGTGAGAAAAGTAGATTAATGAGCATGTACTTATATAAAACTAGCTTTTGCCCGCGACTTCGTTCGCGTGGACTTCAGGTTCGTAGAAACCTCAAAAATTGTAGCCTATGTGTTATTCTGATGTATAAGCTATATTGTGGTAAAGTTTCATTCAAATCCATTCAGTAGTTTTTACGTGAAAGAGTAACAAACATCCATACATCCATACAAACTTTCGCCTTTATAATAGTAGTAGGATATTGTTGGGTTTGGGCCGATCACTAATACATACATTGACCTGACTCCGTACTAAGTAGCTTAAAAGCACTTGTGTTATAGATAATTTTCAGACAACAGAGGAAACACAAATATAATATGTACTACTTACATAATTACTTAAATATAATATATCTGATGAAAATTAAATTAAAGTCCGAGGGTGCATTTGATATTGATCATACCTCATAAGTAGCAGATTAGACGGGTACAAAACAAACACAGAGGCTAACCTCTCTAAATTAACAAAAAAAACATTTTTTTGGAATATTTATCTTTTGTCTGAATAACATTAAACCCCAAAGTCTGGCGCTGTAATTAATCTACCAACGACAAAAAGCGCCTTTTTGTTTGACTAAAAAGGCAGAAAATCTTTTGGTAGTCACAAGCTTCAACGTCGATTTGTTCGGCTAAGTGGAATTACGTGGCTTGTCGGTCTCAATTTCCGCAGTATTGCTACAGCGTAAAGAAAAGTCAGTAACCAAAAATGAACAGTTGTCTACTTTAAAGTTGAATTTACCACTAAAACTTTATCACAAAATAGACGCACTTTTAACTACAATCGCCCTGAGTATTTTATACTAACCTAGAGTGGCATACCAAAGTACGAGTATTTAGTTAGATTATTGCAACAACTTAGTACTTACAAAAACATCAAGCTTATATCAAAGTTCAAAGGATATTTTCTGTCTATGTCCTACAGTATGAAACATATTATATCGTAATGATATTGTGTTAAAAGTTAAGTACCTATTTGGGTTTTCATTTCCTGATGACTCTTACAATAAATCAACCCTTTATACTTAGTACTTAATTATATAGTTTCATCATCATCATCATTTTAGACGTCCACTGCTGGACATAGGCTTCCCCTAAAGTTCTCCACACAGATCGGTCCTGTGCCACCCGCATCCAAGGGACTCCCGCGACCTTCACCAGATCGTCGGTCCACCTGGTGGGAGGTTATATAGTTTACAGGGTGATATTTAAAAAAAAATCTTGCAATAGGCTGATGATTTACACTGTGGTATCACGCTACTGGGAGAAATCAAGAAGAATCATTTTATACCAGTAACAACGTCCTTTGTCTTAGCCTTGTCTCAAAATGTCTCGTAAAAAGAAAATGGCCAAAAATCCAACATTATTCCAACAAATTCAAATTTTGTAAGTAGATGTTAATTCGTAAGCAATTTGCGGGCCTTTCTAAGTTTGTCCATTTGTTTTTCTTTGCAGAGAACCCTTGCACAGTGGAAAACATCTTCACAGCTGTTGGACACAAATTGGAACATTTTAAGTTAAAGTGATGGAAATTTTGTCGATTTGATGAGAGAATTCTTGTAAAATTTATTTTTGATTGAATTATTTATTAAGTAACTGGTTTTCGGCATAATCAGAGGTATCCATTATTACAGCGGTATGGTTTTATTTTGATGTGAAGGGTTGACCTTTACTAGGTATACAGGGTGTATCTGTGAACATTTACATCCCTTTAACCACGTGCTCTAACAACTATTCTAAACAACATTTCGTTCTATGACTTTTGAAAATTTGCATTAAAAAATTATATCTAACCATACAAAGTCGGTCACAGAGACTTGGTCATTTTGTATGGGGAGGAAAATTTCAATGAATTTCGAAAAGTTGTTTAACAAATGTTGTTCAGAATGCCTGATAGAACATTGTGGTTAAAGGGATGTAAATGTTCACAGATACATCCTATATGTACGTATTCCATTGTGATTTGGATACTTCACACACGCCTTAGAATTTCTTCATCGTGTGCAGGTTTCTTTACAAGGTTTTTCTTTCCCGCTGTATTTATATTAAGTTATTGTTTTTTTAGTGTAAGTGTGTATGAAATGCTACATTCAAGCTGATACATGTTCATGTTTGTGCAGAAGTGCATCTCATTATATAATACAATAAAGAAGTATTTAAAAAGGAACATTATTAAATTAGATATTGGAATTGGATTGAATTAAATTATAAATTATGGATAAAATAACTTCGATAGAAATTTTATAAATATCTGCCTCTCTCTTTTCCAATTTACAGTAGCGCAATATACAGTTCTGGCGCAAATATTATCTTGGTTTTGTTATCTGTATTCTCTTAGTAATGTTATGTTATCTTTAGTAGTAGAGTAGTAGTATATTATTGCAAATAAACAAATAAACTCAAGCTGACACTAACGAAGACCTGAAATCCATTACCGAGAATCCTTAGCTCTCAAGTTTCAACCTATTACTCTAATTGGGATTGGTGTATGTGTGTAGCTGCCACCTTCAATACGACACATCTCATGTTATTGACAAGGCACCGTTGTCCTACAGATTTTCTATACAGTATTAAACCATTCTTCGAAACGGTCACTTGTTTTGGCTATTCAGACATTTCTCGCTGTAGGTCCCCTACCTAAAACTTTGAACAGTATGTCATGAATCAGCTGAAAGAAAAAGAAAAGCTTAAAGCGTTACAAGATCATGGTCATAAGTCGATGCCATGCTATAACTACATACAATATTCATGTAAATATATTGTGTAATCAGTTAGGTGATAAATTATAATAATGAATTCACACAACATCTCATAAGTACATTGACCTGACTCCGTGCTAAGTAGCTTAAAGCACTAAATAATAATGATAAAGTGTTACAGATATCAGACAACAGAGGATCACAAATCAGAAGAGAGGTATCACTTTATATCACTTTAAAATCAAGATATAACTTAACATGTGTTCTATAGAGTATGTACACATTAATAAATAAACCAAATAATAATAATTCACACTGTTAATCTAGTCTCAATCCAAAATATTATCAATCCAAAATATTATCTAGTAGTTAGCCGTGTCACAGAATACTTAATAGTACAAGGTACAGAAGACCCACTTCTAAAAACCGTTTATGGAAATAAAGACTCAGACTACTATAATCTAACGTTGAAATTCCGACCGCCCAGCGTTCAATGCCTACCATTATTCATACCTAGAAGTGCGTTCTCTTTCTATCGCAAGCAACTGTCGCGCGTGCGTCGCCGCTCGTTCGTGATTTTCTACTAATTTGGCCCTCCGGAGGGGACGCCGCATGTACTTGCAAGTTCGATACCTACACGCGGAGTGGGACAGGCCTGGCCGTGTGTGAAATAGTTTCCTAACTACAACCGGGAATCGAACGCATAACCTTCCGCACTTACACAAACAACTCGCAACTCCGCAAGAAGTTTTTAAGGGATCAAAATAGTTTCCTAACTACAACCGGGAATCGAACGCATAACCTTCCGCACTTAGGCACAAACAACTCGCAACTCCACAAGAAGTTTTTAAGGGATCAACAGATAATGTTTTTATAGATTATATTCGATCTTAAGCCAAAATTGATTATGTAACACATGTAAATATAAGTATTTGTAACACAATTTTGGCAGGCAAATAGCAGGACATTGCTTTGAGAAACCACCGTTTTATTCGTATTAGGCTAGTCACCTGTATTGTGTAACTGGCGCAGTTGAGTGGGTTGCACTCGGGGTCCCGGGTTCGATCCCTAGGTCGGGTCAAAAATTTGTACCTGGGTTTTCTGGTCACAATTTTTAGTGTCAGCCCGAAGTCTGGTAGTTGACGGTCTTGTACCCCCTGGCCTCAAAAAGCACATTAAGCCGTTGGTCTTGCGCCCAATCTCTCTTCGGTCGTGTCGCACTGGTGTCACATCGAATTAAAAGGGTAAGGGAATAGAGAGTGCACCTGTGTTTGCGCACACACTTGAACACTATAATATATCCTGCGTACATGGCTGATCTTTCACATTGGCCGCCGTAGCCGATTATCGGTTATTTAACCAAATTTCTGTAAGTGTAATTACACGAATGGAATTACATGAAAACTTACATTAATCGTTCTCCTTTTTTAGAGTGCATTTTATTATCTGTAATTTATAAAATGTTCGTGTAATAAGCGTTGAAAGTTTGGCTGGTAGCCAACGCGCTGTAAGCTCGTCGTGTAAGCCGTCACGTTTGCAAATGGCCGGATCATAGCATTAACTTACTCAACCGCTTAACCAAAATATATGGAAAACGCTTAGAAACAAAGTATAAATCCGCTCCTGAGAAAATTTGCGGGAAAGCGATGATAGTCGAGAGTTATATATCCACAATGGCGATGCGAGCCATCATAGATCATTCCATAGACAACGACAAGGCTTAGGTAAACCGAAAACACGAAACGCTTGCGCAATGTAATTGAGCACAGCGCCAACTATTAGTTCATTTCTGAATTACGGTCCCGAAGCGAAGTGAAGGCGGGCCACTAGTAATAATATAAAAATGCCCGCACGCGCACTCGTTGTGGTGTTCCGGGCATCTTTATGTGGCACGCTAGGAATACTCGCAAACTGCAATCTCGCTTTTATTTTATAAAATATGGCCCGCCCTCACTTCGTTTCGCAACTCAACTTCGGCCAGTACTAATAGATGGCGCTAGGAGTCAATTACATCGCGCGAATGTTTGGTATTTCGTATTCGTATATTGTCCCTTCTACTCGTACGATTCATACATCATATTAGTATTTGGCGCATACGTTACGGCGTATGAGGCATACATACGACAAATGTCGTGGTTTCAAGCCCCACCTGACAACATTTGTGTGAGGAACACTTGTGTTGATGCAGTGTCTGGGTGTTATATAATGTATTCAAGTCTTACATTAATTTGTGATCATCAGTTGTCTGACTGATATCTTTAACACAAGTGTTTAAGCTACATACGGAGTCAGGTCAATGTACCTATGAGATGTGTACCTAAGTTATTTATTCATTATTTTAACTAATGCATTTTTATCCAAGAATTTTGAATAAATTAAGGTTTTTTAGAGATAAAGGATAGATCGTAATTATGCGCAAAAACGACGCATGGCTAGTTTTGTTTACATAAAAACATCAAAATATGTATAATGTATTCAACCAGTTTTACACAAACATGTGTTTTGTATATAAAATCTAAAAGGATAAACCAACACTTTCTGTTGTGTTGCTTTCACAGAATCCGCTTAGATAGGACTAACTAACTCCATATTTTGGAATACCCAATGAATAAACTTTGTAGGAATTAAAATAACATGTTATGGAATTAAAAAATATACATTGCAGTATAACCGCGCGTCTGTGGAACTACCTAAAAACAAAAAGTTCTATTTCAACATAGAACATTGGTCATACATCTCTTAATTTAATTATCTACCTTTCAATCATTATTATCCAGAATTTTGGTGATATGTTCCCGATTATTAAATTAAATAATGACGTACAAATTGAAACAAAATAAGTTATTACTTTAAATCGACTACTTCAAAAAACAAAACGGCCTATAAAAAGTTCCTTCATAAATAACATATTACCAACTTGACTCAACCCTTTGTTGTCCATGAAACTGAAAACTGAATGGTAGTTAAAAAGTTAAATGATATGTAAAGTGGATTATTAGTAGGTGTCCTATAAAAATATGTAATTATGCCTTCGGCTGTGGGGTATCATTGGAAATATACTTTTTATTGGCCTGGCATGCTCATTAAAATTTTACGCCTTGTTTTAACTGTATCATCAGTTTCTGATATTGTACTTGGTTTTATTGTTGGATAAAATTAAATGAAAGGTATACTTTATTTTACATGCCCTTTTTTTACCTTTTAACCCGTTTTTCAGCTAATAGGTATGTTGAACCAGAAATTAGCCGAAAAGTAGAATCGTACGTTGATCAACTCTCGAGAAATAATAACTGGTGCTAGAGCGCCGAAGTCCTTTGGGATAGTTGTATGGACCAGTAATCTTGACAAGAGCAAACTTACAATTTCGATACTAGAAACATGACACATTAAGATCCTGCCTTTTAGAAATGTAAAATACCTAATAGTTGGACCATATAAAGTAGCCGGGTTTGTGATCACCAATCCGCATAGGCCAGCGTGGTAATTATGCCTAATCCCATCATAGTAGCGATGACTTGATTTCTATGATGGAGGCCTTTGCCCTGCAGTGGGAGAGTATATATAAAGTTGATACTTTACTAAAGACTGTTATGTGAGCTTTTCTTTACACTAGCTTTACACCGCCGTCCGCCTGTAATAGTACTTTGGGTAGCATTTTTAATTATTTAATTATTTCACCCCCTTTTAACCTCTCTCCCTCCCTTTAAACCTTACACCCTCGTTCCGCAATAAAGAAGCCTTGTCCTTTTAAGGTCTAGACCATCTGATAATACATAAATTCGAAGTAGACCCTTTTATGGGAAATAAAAAAACTTTTCTGAAGGAATCAGTGTAGCCCTATGATTGAATGTATTAAAGATACTTTCATAACATACTATCTTATGTATGTATATTTATTACTAAGCATGCTAGTGTAAATTTTTATGTATGTGTATCGTATTATTCAAATTTAATATATTTCCTATTTTGTATTTATAACATACTACGTATTATTATATTATATAAGTTCATATATAACTTATCATCCGTGCTGACGTTGTTTTTTCTTCTTTTTACAAATGGGTTTACTGTGAATAACTATTTTTGGCCCAATCTATTTTTAGTTTCTTAATATTATTTTGAATATCATATTGTTAAGCTGGCTGTTTGTTATTCCTTGATTAATAAATAAAAAAAAATTAAAAAAATCCGTTCAGTAGTTTTGGCGTGAAAAAGGTAACAGACAGACAGAGCTACTTTCGCATTTATAGTATTACTTAGGATTAGGATTAGTTAGGATTAGGATTAGTTAGGATTGTGAAAGAGGCCCTTCATGCAATTAATTAACCAAATGATTGCGCTGAGGGTCAATCGTATCGCATAATGCTTAATTTTTTTGTCTTTGTATGGTTGAATTTTGTTTCACTTTCCATAATTCCATTAACTACTTCAGTTTCCTAGCTGTTTCACTAAATAGCTACATTTTCAATCAATGCTAAATGCGAAGCTCCTTTTTAAAACTTCATACTTTAAACGTCCTGTCTATATGGAATACACCCCCATAATAAATTCTAGGGCAATTTCATGGCATTTCGATTAGTGACGTATGAGTAACAGGGTATCATTCAAAAGGCGGCAACTGTACAGACGCACGCAACTATGGACTGTCATTTTGAAATAATTTTATAATACATAGTAATAATAAACTATAAAATAACAGAAATGCCGACAGGAAAAGAACGCAAGTGTGTGTCACTGTGATATAGCGAAACGGGAACCTACAAGTACAAGAACTGGGGGTAGGAAATTGGAATTCATTTGCAAAAACACTCAGAAAGTGAACTCTCTGTTTTGTAGTCCATAAACAACTATTAAGATTGTAGTAATAAAGAAGTAAGTTGTATAGATATCGACAAATCTTATGCACTAATCTTAACAGCGATTTTTTCCAGGCAACCTTTGGTAATAGGAAAAATACGGAGCAAAGCAGTCAATGAATTAAATTAGATTTGACTGGAATATACTCCCTGTATATGTGTATACAGAAAAAAAAAATACTTTTAAAATATTTTTGGCATGACTAAAGAAATAAAAATATAAAATCGATCAAAATGGTTATTATATTATTATCATTATTCCTGGGAGGTCCTACTAAACTTTTTTTTATATTGAAAGAAAATTACGTTACGCACTCGGTGTGTGGCCTTTTGGAAGGAAATCCCAACCCAGAGGTTTACTCGCTGTTCATGTATGTAGACGAGGCCAGCGGCGACTCATCAGTTAGTTTTTTTTTTACGTGATAGGTTGCAGACGAGCAGACAGATTACCTGGTGGTAAGCAATTGCCGCCGCTTATAGACACCTGAAACACCCGTAGAATCCAAGTGCGCAGCCAACCTTTAACCCCCTTTCCCTCCGTATCCTCACTCACTGGACGGAACACTGCTTCAGTTTAATTATTTGCTTCACTTTGATTTTTAAAACACTGACCCAACCTACTACCACTCTCGCCTGGGACTGTACAGCGTCACGCCCCCAGATTATAGCAATGCATTGAGGCCAAGTTCCGACGTGACTGTCTTGGCGGTCGCACTGCTGCGCTCATGTACGTAACACTTATGATTTATTACCTACTTCTCAATAAGTCATCCCTAAACATAAATGATTTTATAAGAGAACTAGCGGCCGCCCGCGACTTCGTCCGCCTGGAATAGTATCTTTGGGTATTTTTAATTATTTAATAACTTCACCCCTCCCCCCTCCCCTTTTTAACCTCTTACACTCCTCGTTCCGCAATAAAAAGTAGCCTATGTTCTTTCTCAAGGTCTAGACCATCTGTATGCCAAATTTCATTCAAATCCGTTCAGTACTTTTGGCGTGAAAAAGGTAACAGACAGACAGACAGACAGACAGACAGACAGACAGACAGACAGACAGACAGACAGACAGACAGACAGACAGACAGACAGACAGACAGACAGACAGACAGACAGACAGACAGAGCTACTTTCGCATTTATAGTATTAGTTAGGATTAGGACTAGTTAGGATTAGGATTAGTTAGGATTAGGACTAGTTAGGATTAGGATTAGTTAGGATTAGGACTAGTTAGGATTAGGACTAGTTAGGATTAGGACTAGTTAGGATTAGGACTAGTTAGGATTAGGACTAGTTAGGATTAGGACTAGTTAGGATTAGGACTAGTTAGGATTAGGACTAGTTAGGATTAGGACTAGTTAGGATTAGGACTAGTTAGGATTAGGACTAGTTAGGATTAGGACTAGTTAGGATTAGGACTAGTTAGGATTAGGATTAGTTAGGATTGTGAAAGAGGCCCTTCATGCAATTAATTAACCAAATGATTGCGCTGAGGGTCAATCGTATCGCATAATGCTTAATTTTTTTGTCTTTGTATGGTTGAATTTTGTTTCACTTTCCATAATTCCATTAACTACTTCAGTTTCCTAGCTGTTTCACTAAATAGCTACATTTTCAATCAATGCTAAATGCGAAGCTCCTTTTTAAAACTTCATACTTTAAACGTCCTGTCTATATGGAATACACCCCCATAATAAATTCTAGGGCAATTTCATGGCATTTCGATTAGGATTAAGATTAGTTAGGATTAGGACTAGTTAGGATTAGGACTAGTTAGGATTAGGACTAGTTAGGATTAGGACTAGTTAGGATTAGGACTAGTTAGGATTAGGACTAGTTAGGATTAGGACTAGTTAGGATTAGGACTAGTTAGGATTAGGACTAGTTAGGATTAGGACTAGTTAGGATTAGGACTAGTTAGGATTAGGACTAGTTAGGATTAGGACTAGTTAGGATTAGGACTAGTTAGGATTAGGACTAGTTAGGATTAGGACTAGTTAGGATTAGGACTAGTTAGGATTAGGACTAGTTAGGATTAGGACTAGTTAGGATTAGGACTAGTTAGGATTAGGACTAGTTAGGATTAGGACTAGTTAGGATTAGGACTAGTTAGGATTAGGACTAGTTAGGATTAGGACTAGTTAGGATTAGGACTAGTTAGGATTAGGACTAGTTAGGATTAGGACTAGTTAGGATTAGGACTAGTTAGGATTAGGACTAGTTAGGATTAGGACTAGTTAGGATTAGGACTAGTTAGGATTAGGACTAGTTAGGATTAGGACTAGTTAGGATTAGGACTAGTTAGGATTAGGACTAGTTAGGATTAGGACTAGTTAGGATTAGGACTAGTTAGGATTAGGACTAGTTAGGATTAGGACTAGTTAGGATTAGGACTAGTTAGGATTAGGACTAGTTAGGATTAGGACTAGTTAGGATTAGGACTAGTTAGGATTAGGACTAGTTAGGATTAGGACTAGTTAGGATTAGGACTAGTTAGGATTAGGACTAGTTAGGATTAGGACTAGTTAGGATTAGGACTAGTTAGGATTAGGACTAGTTAGGATTAGGACTAGTTAGGATTAGGACTAGTTAGGATTAGGACTAGTTAGGATTAGGACTAGTTAGGATTAGGACTAGTTAGGATTAGGACTAGTTAGGATTAGGACTAGTTAGGATTAGGACTAGTTAGGATTAGGACTAGTTAGGATTAGGACTAGTTAGGATTAGGACTAGTTAGGATTAGGACTAGTTAGGATTAGGACTAGTTAGGATTAGGACTAGTTAGGATTAGGACTAGTTAGGATTAGGACTAGTTAGGATTAGGACTAGTTAGGATTAGGACTAGTTAGGATTAGGACTAGTTAGGATTAGGACTAGTTAGGATTAGGACTAGTTAGGATTAGGACTAGTTAGGATTAGGACTAGTTAGGATTAGGACTAGTTAGGATTAGGACTAGTTAGGATTAGGATTAGTTAGGATTGTGAAAGAGGCCCTTCATGCAATTAATTAACCAAATGATTGCGCTGAGGGTCAATCGTATCGCATAATGCTTAATTTTTTTGTCTTTGTATGGTTGAATTTTGTTTCACTTTCCATAATTCCATTAACTACTTCAGTTTCCTAGCTGTTTCACTACTTAAATAGCTACATTTTCAATCAATGCTAAATGCGAAGCTCCTTTTTAAAACTTCATACTTTAAACGTCCTGTCTATATGGAATACACCCCCATAATAAATTCTAGGGCAATTTCATGGCATTTCGATTAGTGACGTATGAGTAACAGGGTATCATTCAAAAGGCGGCAACTGTACAGACGCACGCAACTATGGACTGTCATTTTGAAATAATTTTATAATACATAGTAATAATAAACTATAAAATAACAGAAATGCCGACAGGAAAAGAACGCAAGTGTGTGTCACTGTGATATAGCGAAACGGGAACCTACAAGTACAAGAACTGGGGGTAGGAAATTGGAATTAATTTGCAAAAACACTCAGAAACTGAACTCTCTGTTTCGTAGTCCATAAACAACTATTAAGATTGTAGTAATAAAGAAGTAAGTTGTATAGATATCGACAAATCTTATGCACTAATCGAAATAGCGATTTTTTTCCAGGCAACCTTTAGGAATAGGAAAAATACGGAGCAAAGCAGTCAATGAATTAAATTAGATTTGGCTGGAATATAATCCCTATATATGTGTATACAGAAAAAAATACTTTTAAAATATTTTTGGCATGACTAAAGAATAAAATTATAAAAATCTATCAAAATGGTTATTATATTATTATCATTATTCTGGAAGGTCCTACTAAACTTTTTTTTTATATTGAAAGAAAATTACGTTACGCACTCGGTGTGTGGCCTTTTGGAAGGAAATCCCAACCCAGAGGTTTACTCGCTGTTCATGTATGTAGACGAGGCCAGCGGCGACTCATCAGTCAGTTTATTTTTACGTGATAGGTAGCAGACGAGCAGACGGATTACCTGGTGGTAAGCAATTGCCGCCGCTTATAGACACCTGCAACACCAGTAGAATCCAAGTGCGCAGCCAACCTTTTAACCCCCTTCCCTCTATATCTCACTCACTGGACGGAACACTGCTTCAGTTTTAATTATTGCTTCACTTTGATTTTTAATACACTGACCCAACCTACTACCTACTCTCGCTGGGACTGTACAGCGTCCGCCCCCAGATATATAGCAATTGCACTTGAGGCCAAGTTCCGACGTGACTGTCTTGGCGGTCGCACTGCTGCGCTCATGTACGTAACACTTATGATTTATTACCTACTTCTCAATAAGTCATCCCTAAACATCAATGATTTTATAAGAGAATAGGAAGCAAATATCGTTCCATTTTCATCATTTTGATGGATGGCCGGGTATTGTTGCGTGGTTCGGGGGCAGTTCTTACCCGATCTAGTTCTTGCTCGATATGCTGGGCTGCTGAAGGTTATGGCTTAGGAATCTCCAATGTCTAGCTCCTGATTAACGCATCTTAACAATAAAAAAGCTAAAAATCTAGCATAAAAACTAGAGCAAGCTGATCACCTCATGGTAAGTGATCACATAAGGACATTTTATAACCAGAAGACTTATTTTGAAGGTTTAGCCTGAGTACATAGTTCCTTACATGGGCCTGAGTACATAGTTCCTTTTAAGAGGACGATAGTGTATTTTATACGTACCGGTTTGGTTGTACCTACTGTTGCGGGACGTTGATTTTACATTCCCACTTGTTCCACTTTTAAATGAACCACCGAAATAGTAAAACTAGTGGGAACATTATTTCTCAATAGTTCAACTACATTTTATTGTGAGTCAAAATTAATATAAATGTAAAAAAACAAAAGGTATCAAATCCTTAAAATGGGAAGAAAACAACTCATACTTTCTGTTTCGATAGTGTACGTAGGGACAGTCGAATTAGGAACTGTGTAGGAGGAAAACCAGGATAAAGGCTGCTTATTAAATAAGTTATGCCAGATCGCATGGATGGAATCCTGATTTTCATATATTAGCATCATCAGCCTGTCTGAGTTTTCAGCTGAACATAGGTTGCCACCTGTTCGCCATTACTGTTGCTGTTACGTATAGTTAACTTTGAAAGGTAGAGCTGCCAATATAAAAATAAATAAACTGCACTAAGTTAGTGGGAAAATGAGGTACCTTGACGTGGAGATATTAGCAAGCCATAGTAGTACTGTCTTAAATCTCAGTGATATGCAAGACCCATTTTTGGTAACTCACAGCGAGCTTCACATAAGGATAAAAAGATGATGTAAGACTTAGTAGGTAGGTACCCTAATCAAAATCCCGGGAGACTAAATTCACTAAGTTTATTTATGTGATAGGTGGCAGACAAGCAGACCGACCACCTAATGGTAAGTGATAGAGTCACAAGTGCGATCACAAGCAGACCTTAAAAATTAATTATAATTAGTTCACTTTTACCGGCTTATTTTGATCCCAAGACTTACAAGTATACCAAGAAGACAGAATCTAAGAACGAACAATACTAAGAATCGTGTCTGACGAAACCTAAAAAAGTTAATGAGAATTCAAAACGGCAAATAAATGTTTATAGTAGAGGCACAGATTATATAAATGTCAAGTACCTTTTTCAGCTGAAAGTACAATTCCATTAATTTCAAAGACGTTCTGGCGCAAATTGGTCCCGTGAACAAGTAATCATTCTGTAACTGTAGTTAATTAACAACACAATTTTTCTATTTAGTGACTGACTTCATTACTTAAATATAATTGAGCTGTCTATGCCGGCGCGCACCAAGAGATTTAGCTTCTCGTTCCTGCCCCGAACTATCAAGTCATGGCATGCCCTTCCAGTTCAAGTGTTTCCTCCTTACAATCCTGGGTTTTTTAGGTTTAACTATTAAGTATTCTGTGCTCAAGTCGTGGATTCGATTCTCACTCAGGCAGAATATGGACATCTTTTACATGAATATTAAAAAACCATTTTTAAATACCTCAAATGCATTAGAACTCACGAAAATTAAATATCGCCGCTAGTTTATTGAAACTTGTACCGTAACATAAACCTTTAGTAGTTCGATCACAAAGTTTTTCAAAGTTGTATCGTGTCCCGACCCTTTCTCATTCACTTAGGTGTGTTCCGAATCCGATGTCTTTTAATGTCATCCATCCATCTTGTGAGATAAATCACTGTTCGAAGTAATTTCGTTGAAGTGGATTTTAGTGTAACTATTACGGGTATGCTGCAATGTAGAAGGTTTTCTTATGATATAGGTGGCAGACGAGCCGACGGATCACCTGATGGTAAGCGATTACCGCGGCTCTTGGAGATCTGCAACACCAGTGGTGTCACAAGTGCGCTGCTTACCTATTAAACCCCCTTCCCATTGATTGGGCCTGCGGTACCCTCACTCACGAAGCGAAACAAAGCAGGTACAGAGGAAAGGAATATTAATAATAATGACAACATTCCTACATAATATTACACCCACTGACACTGAACAAACACAAGTGTTCATCACACGAATGTTTGTCCAGGGTAGGGATCAAACCTACGACTTATTATAATATTGGTTTTTTGGAATATAGGACTTTTAAAAACAGTGAAATCGCATCCATATTCATCTATAGCCTCTTTGATCAAGTGGTTTAAGTATCGAACCTTATCTTTAGTTCGATTCCCGGGTCGAGCAAAAGGCATGTTTAATTTTTTTAGAATATAGCTCGAGTTTGTGATCACGAATTCACCAGCTCATCACCAACGCATTAGGCAAGCGTGGTGATTATGCCTAATGCCATCATAGTATCGCTACTATGATCAATGGCATAATCATCGCTGACTTGATTTCTGACTGATACATAAGTTAACTCACCTATTTGCATATTAATATGCAAAATAAAAATAATGTATCACCCTAAAATATATATATTTAAGGTACAAATTGACCGGGCAGTGCCTTATATTCTAGTTCTATTTCTGAAGTTGTAATTTTATACTAAGCACTACGAGCCCCGATGCAAAATAGTTCGTCTAGTAGGAAAAAAAGTGGAGAATGATTTGTTCTACTTTAAGTTTTTTGTCCAGTTACGTATAACAGAAAAAATTATTCTAACCATTTACTGATCGGCTATCATGCACTATTTAATTTGACAAGCAATTAACTATTTCCGCTTTTTAATTTAGAGATATCCTGCTTTTAAGTCTATTTAAGTCGGGACAAATCCTGAGGCAAAATTAGTTCATCTAGTTTGTTAATCGATGGCAGAAGAGATTTCGTCTGTCGTAGAGTTAAATATAGTTTGCCCTTTTTTTATATAATTTTTTTTATATTTTAATTTTGATATAAGCTAATTTCTAAGGTCATTTTGAGACCAGTGGGACGAACTATTTTGCATCGGGGCTTGTATATCTGGTCTTTGTTGAAAGTAGATAGGGATACAGCGATATAAGTACAACCACAAAGGTTTTCTCCGGTGGTGCCTCATATTTCTTTTCAACACAAAGTATCAAAAGGACCTTTAAGTCTTAGTCCGTTTCCACTCGCGCATACAGACCTGAGATTAAGCCCTTTGAAAATAAAATTGCGCTTTTAGACTTATTCTAATTTAACGCCCGAAGGGACTTTGAATTTAGTAAAAAATATAAACATTTGCACAAACTCATCAGAAGATTTTCGTTTTTAGACAAGTAGGTATGTCGTAAATTTACATTAAACATTTAGAATAGGATTATTTTACATCATTATTACGCTTAAGGAATTTAAAATGAATAGTTTTTTGACATAATTACTTATTTGTATTCATGTATCATGTGCAGGCGTATTTTAAGCTTAGTTTAGACAGCAGACCAGTAATTTATTAATAACTTATGAACTTATTATTTTCAATTGTACTATTATGTTACTTCTACTTGCTTTGAGGAAGAAGTAAATAAAATTGTAATTTAACTACGTGTCGCTCGCATATAGAAAGAAAGAAAGAAAGAAAAGAAAATATTTTTTTGATCTGGACATCACAATTGGCACAAACAAAAGAAAATACGTTATTAAAATAAAAACAAAAAACAAGACGTGTCCTTCTCCACTGGCCATAAGACTATTGCCGTTTCGATCCGTAAGCCGAGACGGTAGGAAGAACCATGGGCTGGTGGAGGGACCTGTGTCTAAGACTATTGCTGTATTCGTAGCTCTACGAAGTACGAATGTGAACTTATATAAATAATAATATAGTGTCGTACTAAAGCTCATCATTTCAGCCAACGGACATCCACTGCTGGACATAGGCCTCCCCCAACGTTCTCCACATAGATTGGTACTGTGCCACCCGTATCCAAGGGATCCCGCAACCTTCACTAGATCGTCGGTCCACCTGGTGGGAGGCCTGCCACGGCTGCGGCCTCCTGCACGTGGCCTCCACTCAAGGACCTTTCCACCCCAACGGCCGTCTGTTCTCCTCGGAATGTGCCCTGCCCATTGCCACTTGAGCCTCGCAATTCTTTGAGCTATGTCTGCGACCTTAGATCTCCTGCGGATCTCATCATTTCTGACACGATCACGGAACTACTTAAGTTATGTCTTATTTAAAATCAATGGTTAGGCCTTAAACGTGGCCTAAGCCACGGGAACCACGCAACCCTCACATGTGGCGATTCACAATTCCATCGATTCAGTAATGAATGGCCACGGTGCACCTAAATGGGCCAATTAGCGATTAGAATTAGCTTTTGATGGCCACACATAAGCGCTTGGGAAGCGCCGGTTGGCTTGTAATGAAAAGTATTAGGGTTATGTTAGTTACTACGTAGTTGTTACAACGTATAGTCCGAGGCAAGAAAGTGTCGTTTTGACCTTGAGTGCGCAGAAACCAATTTTGATAGAAAGTCTTCTTTTTTACAAGTGCGCAAAATAACGGTCATCGCTATACTTTCGTGCCTCCAGCTATACTTGCGGTGCTTTTGGGCTTTACAGGTGATTCTTAGGTTTTGATAGTTGATCCGTCTACTCGTCTTCTACCCACCATTTGTTTTGTGTTTCTTATAAAAATATATTTGTATTTAAAAGAATACAATAATTCCCGTGGCTTTTGATAAGCGCATCCGTTCATCATTCATCTTCGAAAGAAGACATGATGGTTATAACCAAAAAGAGAATAAAACAAGGGACCTAGATACTTCGGAATGAACTATCGCCTGCGGTATTTTCGGACCGAAACGACCTGCAAACTTTTATAATGAGAGCATATTCCTTCTGAAAAGGTCGGCGGCACTTGGGACTCCTCTGGTGTTGCCAGACATCCAGGGTGTCGATGGGGGCGGTATAATCAATCAAGAATATCATGAAATTTATTGATGACGCCACTACCGCTTACGTCATTGAGTATGGTAGCACCATTGGTTATAATAGTATGGAACTCTACTTACCAGTAGACTTACGGAAATATTTATAACTAGTGGCCCGCCCTCGCTCGTGGTCGCTTCGGGACCGTAATTCAGAAATGAACCAATAGATGGCGTTGTGTCTAATTACATCGCGCAAGCGTTTCGTGTTTTCGGTTTACCTATAAGCCTTGTCGTTGTCTATAGAAGTTATCTCTTATAGATAGTATAGAAGATATAGATTATATCTATGTTTAGTATCAGCCTATATACTGTACCACTGCAGGGCAAAGCCCTTCATCATAAAAATCAAGTCATCACTACTATGACGGGATTTAGGCTTAGTCACCACGCTTGCCTTATGCGGATTGATGATCACAAACTTGAGCTATGTTTGAAAAATTCGAAACTACTTTTGAGATAAGTTGATACTAGGGTTTTCTTTATAGAAAACGGTTTTCATTTGGATATATTTATTATATATCTTCCAACTATGTCTTTTCCAGCACCTTCAGTGCAATATATTAAATATGCAAATAAGCTCAATTATTTTATACACATCGACACGTTTGTAGCGAACGGTAATGATTTTTTTCATAATTATTGTATACGACAGAAAAAAACATGCATAAACACGCCATGCTATTGTTGCCATATGACATTTGACTGGAACATAAATTGTTTAACCAGCGATTTAGCCGTTCGTTACAGTAAATATAATTTCGTTGAGTTTAATTTTATTTATATAAACGTCATTTCATAAAGTGATTAATTGATATAATAGCTGTTGCCCGCGACTTTGTCTGCGTGAAATCGTTATTTTAGGCAGCAATTCTTTCCCAAAAGGAATTCCGTACCATTACTAAATGGGTCGAAATATGGAAAAAAATCTTGTTTTCCTAGGAAAATTACCTTAATTTTAATCTCACACGAATGTTTTGTGACGGTGGGGATTGAACACACGACCTTTGGCGTATGAGGCAGGGTCACTACCAATGCGCCATCCGGCCAGTCAAAAATATTTAAACATACATTTTTATGAGAATTGCCCACTCACACTTCAAATTTTAGTATTTGAATATTTATAGAAAAAAACAAGTGAAAAAAATTATTTTTATTTATTTATTTTACGTATTTTTCACAGAAATATCACAGCTAAGATGCAACTTCAAAAGCATATGAAGATCGGCCTGGGGACCGCCGGTGCTGGTATTTTCGGAATACTCTTTGGATGGGTCCTGTTTCCAGTAATTTTGAAGAGTCAGTTAAAAAAGGTAGGACTAACTTTAAAAATTCAACTGTTTCGAAGAACATAGTCCTATCTGTTTCACTAAACATATTGCAAATCGGACTTTATTCTTTGGAGCAGAAAGTCCGATCTCCTTATTAAAAATATTGCAAATCCGAAGTCAATCAAAGTCACGTTCACCCAATAAAAACCCCGGTGTTTAGCGTTTTATCGACCTACGGATTCTATCGAGACTACCTACTTAAACAAAATCGCAGGTTTTAAGACTATTAGGTCTAAGCAAATTGTTTTATCTTACTGTGTGTATTAGTGTGTTACCTGTTACTTATAGTTCCTCGAACTCAAATAAATAAAAATGAAATAAATCTTAATTTTAAATAAAATATTAAATTTAAATTATAACATGGTCTTACGCCGACATTTCAGCAGGTATTTTTGGGTTAGTCAGATAGTTGGGGCGAATTCATGACATTGTTATCGTTTAATGCAGCGTTTCCCAAATACCGGGTCGCGACCCGGTGCCGGACCATCAAAATGAAATAACCGGGTCGCGACATTTTCGCCTTATTTTAAAAACTTGAGTACTTACTTAATACCTAACTTGGATTCTTTAGAAAATAATGAGAAACAGCTGCATACCTCGCACTAACTAAATAGTGACTAAATGCCAAAATGTTTTGTGTACATAAGTAGTACTTATCAACATTTCTACTATCAAAAAATGTGTATTATTTAACCATAATGGAACCAGTTTGAGTTTGAAAGTACTTAGTGGGTCACGCAGGGTCAGTGTGAAGATCAGGCCATGGTATAACAAAGTTTGGGAAACACTGGTTTAATGGATTTAATACTCGTTGCTCTTGTCATGACCTAAATTAACTTTCCAAAGTGGATTGCCTTTGTTAAGAAACGTATTTCGTAAAATAATACAAGTCCTGAAGTATATATCTGACGAGATGGAACAAAAATATTTTCATAATATTATGCAATATGTCGGCACATTGAATCTTTTATTTTCATACTATGAACGAGTTTTATTGTCTTATATCAGTCTTCTTTACATACTGTAGTTTCATATCTCGTTATTCCACGCCCACGTTTTTGTTTTTATTCTCGTATTTTTACGTAGAGAATTTTACGGTAAGTATGTTTTGTTCCAATCTTTGGTTTTGATAAAAATCATAGATCAAAATAAAAAAAATTTATGTTTTCATTTTTTTTAAGTGTCATCTTTACAACACGAACATATTTTCAACAACTAGACGCCTTCCCGTCTTCCTCAGAGCTAAACTTAAACTCAAGTCATACTCGAGCCAAAGACTCATGGCAGTCATTGTCACTACCAGGATTCTTAATAATCCTTGCAAAATTTTCCATGCCTACGCAGAAAGTATTGAGCGTATCTTAATTATTTAGTATTTGTTTTCCTCAGCAAAATGTGGTATTAACGAAACATTACCGTTAAGGGGCTATACGAATGAAACTAGCGCCGCCAACCTATTTACACTGATTGTGGCGAAAATAAGATATATTTTAAGAAAGCAAGACTTAGATAAAGTAAATTGAATTTTCAAGATGCAATACAATATTCCTAACACGCGACAAGTAATAATAATGTCAATTATTGCTAAAAGTGGCAGTTTTTAGCAATAATTAACATTATTGGTGACAAGTAATAATAATGTCAATTATTGCTAAAAGTGGCAGTTTTTAGCAATAATTAACATTATTGGTACTTGTCGCATGTTAGAAATATTGTATTGCATCTTGAAAAATCCAATTCACTTGGATCTAAGTATGTAATGTTTTATTTTCTTCAAAAATATGATATTTTCGCCACAATCAGTGTAAATAGGTTGGCGGCGCTAGTTACATTCGTATAGCCCCTTAAGTGCCATCTTAACAACACGAACATAGTTTCAACAACTAGACGCCTTCCCGTCTTCCTCAGAGCTAAACACAAACTCAAGTTATACTCGAGCCAAAGACTCATGGCAGTCATTGTCATGACCAGGAATCTTTGGTTAATCCTTGCTAAATTCTCCATGCCTACGCAGAAAGTATTGGGCGTATCTTAATTAACTTAGTATTTGTTTTCCTCAGCAAAATGTGGTATTAACGAAACATGTCATTACCGTTAAGGGGCTATACGAATGAAACTAGCGCCTAACCTATTTACACTGATTGTGGGGAAAATATGATATTTTTGAAGAAAATAAAACATTACAGACTTAGATCCAAGTAAATTGGATTTTTCAAGATGCAATACAATATTTCTAATACGCCACAAGTAACAATAATGTTAATTATTGCTAAAAGTGGCCGTTTTTAGCAATAATTGACATTATTGCTACTTGTCGCGTGTTTTATATATTGTATTGCATCTTGAAAAACTCAATTTACTTTTATTTAAGTCTGTAATGTTTTGCTTTCTTCAAAAATATGATATTTTCGCCACAATCAGTGTAAATAGGTTGGCAGCGCTAGTTTCAACAACTACACGCCTTCCCGTCTTCCTCAGAGCTAAACACAAACTCAAGTTATACAAAGACTCATGGCAGTCATTGTCATGACCAGGAATCTTTGGTTAATCCTTGCTAAATTCTCCATGCCTACGCAGAAAGTATTGGGCGTAGATATCTTAATTACTTACTTAGTATTTGTTTTCCTCAGCAAAATGTGGCATTATCGAAATATGTCATTACCGTTAAGTAGACGGCGTGAGACGATCCACGTGCAACGGACGCGTGGTTTATTTTTTGTTCCTCTTTTGCTTTGTACTAATGAAAGGTTCCAATAAAAATATTGGCCTTCCTTCAATGTCGGCCATCAAACCGTGTTATTACGACGTCTTATCTAGCAATTCAACTCGTTTGGTTTTAATAACGTTTACAAAATGATACACTTTTTACAAGGTGATATAGATTTAACAAATTGATACAGTGAAGAGACAATAAACAATTTTTGTTTACGGGAGACCCAAAGGCTGGCAGCTACTTCGCCCAGCAGATTTCCATCGCTATCCAACAAGGTAATGTTGCCAGCATTTTGTGGGCATTACCACAGGGGCCTACTCTGTTTTAATTTTTCTCACTGTACTGCACTGTCACTGTTCTAACCTAACCTAGCCAATATTTTTGTGATGATAATACTGTCTAAACTCTACTAGACAAAAAATATTGGTTACCGCAGTGACTAGCAAAAAAATCTTGAAATTCTCATGCCATTTTTTTTCGGGCGAGTCTTCCCCTAACCTCACAGCAGAGGTGCTTATTATAACAATCATACATACGTACATACATACATACATACATACATACATACATACATACATACATACATACATACATACATACATACATACATACATACATACATACATACATACATACATACATACATACATACATACATACATACATACATACATACATACATACATACATACATACATACATACATACATACATACATACATACATACATACATACATACATACATACATACATACATACATACATACATACATACATACATACATACATACATACATACATACATACATACATACATACATACATACATACATACATACATACATACATACATACATACATACATACATACATACATACATACATACATACATACATACATACATACATACATACATACATACATACATACATACATACATACATACATACATACGTACATATATTCAGTATCAGTACCTAGGCATCTTCCGAGTAAGTCAAATCCAACAGAAGCATCCCATTTCCTGGTAATATACGACTCCATAAAGTTAGTCTGACGCCTTGCTTCTAATGCAGTCTTGGTAGCTAAGATAACCAGCTGCAATTAATTTGCCGGGCTTAAGGCGTATACATCATTGTGACTGATTTGTAGGTACCTAGTTTAAGTAGCAGACAAAGCAAAAAAACGATTTTTTATGGGGCTATGTTTACTGGAACAAACTAAAGTAGTTGTAGCATGCTTTGGTTAAATCAAAAAGAGGAAGATGCAGAACAATCCTGCGTTGTTAAATAAAGTATAGACCATTACACAGTTACATGCATACAATTCTACAAAACGTTGAAAATATGAAAGATAGAGAAAGAGCGATGATTTTTCAATAGTGCAAGCGAGCATTATTTCGTGTTCCACTGAAGAATAAAGTAGCAGTACCAGTGTTGTAATTTCTTCGACACTAAGATCCAACAATGTACAAAGCTAAGTACCAGCCTATATGCTGTCCCACTGCAGGGCAAAGGCCTCTATCATATTAATCAAGTTATCGTAGCGATAAGATGGAATTAGGCTTAATCACCACGCTTTTGTAATGCGGATCACAAACCCCAGCTATGTTCGAAAAATTCGAAACATACTTGCTGAACAACAATATGAAACACATTATTTCAAACTAATGAAAGCAATTTACAAAATATTTCATTTATTTATAACGAATGTAGGTACAGTCAGCCACGCATCAGGTTACCACAACCTGTCAAATTTCCTTAATTGATATTCAACCTAATGTGTATGACAGTAGTAAGATAAGAGTCGTTTGAAGAAATTTGACAGTTTTGTATACTTTGATGTGTGGCCGTACTTACTTAAATAATTCACAATATTTGGTAAAATAAATTTAGCCTATTTTCCAATTTTATTTTTTGTAGTTTATTAACAAGACGTGGCCATAATGTTAGACTTTACAACAGGTCTATTACAATAGGTCAAAAGAAAGACTCTTTAGGTCAATACAAAAGATAAGGATATGCGAAAAATCAACCTACGTCTATGGATACACCCTAACTTACACTTCCTTGAGAAAACATATTCATACATCGATTAAAGCAATATATTACCTTCCACGATATCTTTGACTTCCAAGCTTCTACCTACGTAGGTATTCATATTTTATCATATTCCTATTAATATTCTCTGTGCCTGAAAAACTGGTTACAATTTATCGTAATGAAAAAAAATATGAAGAAAGATAAATTGGATTTCTGTTATCTACACAATCAGTGGCGGGGCAAGATCAATTTTTTTGAGGCGCTAGGCCCCTTTGACCGCGAGGCCGTGGGTGGTGGCCCACATCATCTACGCCTTGAGCCAGCTCTTTGTTGAGAAATATGAAATGTGACAAAGCAAAAAAAAAATGATATATTTTTTATAAAAGTTTACGTTATATGGGTTGCAGTGCAGATCGTTCAAGCGGTTATGCAAGGAGAGGGAACCCTCGAGAGAAAACCCGCATAAGTGGAAAAAGAAGGAATCCTTCAGAAAGAAGAGACTCCTATATTTCAAACAAATATGACGGGTCATGAATTCAATTAGAAGGACTACGTACAGATGGAGAGATCTATACGATATGCATTTCGATTTCCCTTGCGTCCATTACAGACATGTTCAATTCACTCAATATGCAATGCTCTTTGGTTTGAAATCCTTTGTGCATTGTGGGACTGGTAACAATAGAAAAGAAAAACCGCGGTCAAATACGGCCAGGCAAAATATTCATGATTTCTCTCAGCACAATCAGCAATTTTAACCTATTTTGCTTAGCGCCGCTATTTGGACTGTTTAATAGTAATGCATTATAAGTATTCATTATATATATAATTTAGCCATTCATGCTTATTTGATTTGACAAAGAACTTACTTTGTTATTCTTATCTCATGTCATCATGATAGCGTGTTGTAGCTGGTTGCGTCCCAAACTCATTTTACAAACTAGTATGCTAAATGACGTTCAGTCAAGAACACGAGTTGACAAGTCGTCCTTTAGTCATTTAATTAAACCACAGAGGATATATTAAACGTTGTCTAGTCATACAATCAAATCGCTGATCCAACCAGAAGACTGCGACATGCAGTGTGTACCTGTTTGTGGAACCAAATAAATAAATAATAATTAAGCCACATACAGATTCGCAGATGTGAACCCACGCGCAAATCCTTTCATTTATATTTTGGTTCAAGGAAATGCTATTTCATCCTTGGATTATTATACCTAAAGTCCATCCAAATTAATTGGGTAGGTAAGTACTCAGCGTTATTTTATGTGACCGTTTCTAAAGACTGGACTTAAATAAGCGAAAAGGGGATGAGGCCCCTTTTAATCTATTTTTGTTTATTTATAAACCATTTCAAGAAAACTTGTATTTAATTCCCATTGTCTCAAATTAATTAATTAGTAGCGTTTTCCTTTGATAAAATTAAGGAAGTTATTTTCTTTATATATTTTCCGATTAAAACAGACTTAGGGAAAGGTTAGTCGAGATGGCAACCGTTTTCGTGGAAGTTTGTAGGTGGGTACTTACTGCTTTCATTGATTAAATTACTGTGTTTCATTGATTTAATTTAATTATATCTATTTTAATTTGCCCTTAAGAACTGCCAATCAATGATAAGAATACTTACAGGAGTTGTTAAAGAAATTGTTCTTCGTCATATTGTGTTTAGGTCTTGCCTCGGTGACGCTGTGGGTATCGGGTCGCACGCGCTTGGGCTTCCTGGTTCGATGCCCGGGTTGGCCATCATTGTCAGCTTGAATTCTGGAAGTTGGCGGTCTTGTGCCGTGCCTTGGATAGCACGTCAAGACGGTCATGGGGGTCTACTCCGCCAAACGATATCGAATTATTCGTAACGATACGTCAGTTCATACAAAAACCCTACTCTAACACAGCTTAAAATACGAATAATTGAATTTGACAGCTTCACAAACGTCAAATCGACGAACATTCCGACGACGTCTCTGATGGTATCGTTAAGAGTATCGTCTCGAGATGTCGAGATTTGACGTTTGTGAAGCTGTCAAATTCAATTATTCGTATTTTAAGCTGTGTTAGAGTAGGGTTTTTGTATGAACTGACGTATCGTTACGAATAATTCGATATCGTTTGGCGGAGTAGACCCCCTGGTCCTGCGCCCAATCTCTTTTTAGTCGTGTCAAACTGTTGTGCATTGAATTATGAGGGCTTAGAATAATAACCCTATTATTCTAAGTATGAGGGTAAAAGAATAGAGAGTGAACCTGTATTTGCGCACACACTTATATCCTGCGTACGTGGCTATAGTTAAGATTGGCCGCTGTTGCTAAATATCGGTTGGAAGATTTATTTTATGTCCTGAGAATGTCCTCAATTCAGCGTAAAATTCTATTCGCGTCTAAAGCTGTCATTTTGGAGCTCAGGATTTCACAATTTAAAAACTCTGGTTATAACAATGAAACGACTGCCGTCTGACCTTCGTAACTCTTTAACAAGAAAAACTAGACCAACTGGATCATACACATTTCAGAAACTATCCGAAACGTGCAGGTTTCCTCATGATGTTTTCCCTCATCGCTGAGCTTACGGTAGAAATACGCACATAGATTTTTAAAATCTAGTGATGCATTCTTGAATTCGAACCACGACCTTTGATGAAAGGCGCGTTCTTATCCACTAAACTGCCATCCTGGGATAGATGGCAAGTCCAAGATTTTTTTGCAGATCACTGTTCTAACCTAACCTAACCAATATTTTTGTGATAATATTTACTGTAACACGCTAGGATAAAAAAATATTGGTGACGGCAAGCTAGAATGTACAGTAACCAGCATAAAATCCTGGACTCTGACTCTGATATTGGATCTGGAACGAGATTTTTTGGGACAAAGTGCCCCCAAGCCACCATCGCCCACGCTGAGGTTTTCTAATATAATATGTTCTCAGGAAATGGCGCTATCGAAAAAGACTGACGTTCGAGCTATGTGGGAGAAGATTCCCTTCCCTCTGAACTTCAAAGTGTACATGTTTAACTACACAAACCCTGAGGAGGTGCAGAAAGGAGGGATTCCGATTGTGAAGGAAATTGGACCTTATCACTTCGAGTAAGTTTCCATAGGACAAGGGAATACCTTAGTTTAGGACTAGGACTCTATTTAATTTAATGGCCCTACGAAGTTTTGTATAAATATAATTATGACAAATTCCAAATTCAAGATGGACACCGCCAAAAATCCCTTAGCAGTAACTACTGATGCGGCGGTGGGAATCGCTTACCATCAGGTGTTCCGTCTGCCACCTACCTACATACAAAGTCAGAATTTTACGAATGCATTTTAATATATTTTTTTTGCAGCGAATGGAAGGAAAAGGTAGAAATAGAAGATCACGAGGAAGACGACACTATCACGTACAAGAAACGGGACGTTTTCATATTCAGACCAGATCTGTCCGGGCCTGGACTGACAGGGGAAGAGATCGTAGTCATCCCTCACGTGCTAATGATGGTAAGTCCAACTACTATTTATAAAACAAGACTAAACCAATTACTAGAATTTTCCGCGATAAAATATAGTATCAGCCTACGATAGCCTATGCAGATCAAATCAAGTCATCGCTACAAGGATGAGATTAGGCTTCATCACCACGCTTGCCTTATGCGGATTGGTATAACCCGAGCTATGTTCAAAAACTTTGAAATATACTTGTTGCTCGACCCGGAAACCTAACTCAGGACCCCGAGTTCATGGCCCCGTACTTAAACCACTCGACCAACGGGGCTCAAAATAATTCACTTTCATCGATTCAACCAAGTGAAATGTAGCCTAATATTAATCCAGAGTCCGCAAACTCCATATAAATAGATCGCTCGAAATAAGTAGATAATTGACTTTCGTTGATTTTCCCATCATCATCATCATCATCAGCCTGTTACAGTCCACTGCTGGACATAGGCCTCTTCAAATGCTCGCCACTTTGATCGATCTTCGGCTACTCCATCTGGCCTGAGGTCGTCCTACACTGCGTTTACCAATTCCCATTTTCTCATTGGAATAAGATATTTTGCATACGTCAGCCTTTAGTCATTAGTCGTGAAGAAGTGATAAATAAACACACACACGCATACTCATACACTTACAAACTTTCGCCTTACTATAATATAAGTGTGATATAGAGATAGATAGGATTGAATATACCTACCTAAGAACTTTGAACGTCTAACGGCTTATTAATAAACACTTGAATATTAACCCCAGGTTTGGCAGACTAAGGCACGTAAGTCTAAAGACTTAAGTGCTTTACGTTCTTAGGATTTGTGTTCCTCACTATCAAATATTATCATTTAAGGATTAAATTATTCACGATACCTACTAAGGGCTTCAGCAAAATCGGCAGAGGGTATTAATAACGCAGGAGCGTATGTGCAAAGCCAAACTGTGAAGGCTTATAACATAACAGATACAGATATTAAAATACAAGTACTATAAATGTATTTATGATTGTCCACTTCACTAAATATTTTTTCATGCTTTCAGTCTTAATTATCTATTATATTTTGCACCTATTCTGTATTTATTTTCTTTGCTTGATTTGTTTTACTGTGTGGAGATCTTTTTTTTCTATTTTATTCTTAATTCTTATAAAAGTAAAGACTCGTGGCATTCAATCTCTGGTTTGAACAATTATATAAGTGTCTTCCCTTTAAACGTATTGACCATTTTGGAAGACTGGCTGATAATCTGATAATCTGGACATCTTTAAGGCAAGAGTTAACAGGCATCTTCTAGGCCAACGCGTGTCTATCAAAGATGTCATCGACACTTTCAGTCTGGTAGGAATGTGGTCAAGCGTTGGCCTATAGTTTATGGAAAAAAAGAATGACATTACAATAATTTGCCACCACCAGAGTTTTGGTATTAAGTACTTATCAAGTATAACGTTTCTAGGGAATAGCCACAATAGTGAACAAGGAAAAGCCTGCAATGTTGGGCATGCTCAGCAAAGCCTTCAATGGTATCTTCGATGAGCCCAAAGACATTTTCCTCAGAGCAAAGGTCTTGGATCTCCTGTTCCGTGGTATCATAATCAATTGCCAAAGAACCGAGTTTGCTCCGAAAGCAGTCTGTACTGCTCTGAAGAAGGAAGCCGCCACTGGACTGTCTTTTGAAGCAAATAACCAATATCGGTTCTCCCTTTTTGGACTGGTAAGTACATTTGATGACATGTGGAGGTACACTTTTTGAACTTTGGATCATCCTATTTTGCACTGCAGGGAGGGAGGAGTATGAACTTGACTTACTGACTGTAAATTTGTAGCTTTGGCCAATTTCCTTTCAGCTCTTAATCAAAATTGCTTGTGAATGCTTGTGATTCTACTGGTGTTGCAATTGTCTATAGGCGGCGGCAATCGCTTACTATCAGGTGATCGGTCTGCTCGTCATATCAACTTTATTCTTTCGCTGTATGAAATAAGTGTCAGTACCAAAATAAGTAGGTCACTAACTCCGATATACATATGCATGTTAATAATGAATCCTTTTCCAGCGAAACGGAACAATCGACCCTCACGTGGTGACTGTGAAAAGAGGCATCAAAAACGTCATGGACGTGGGCAAAGTCATCGCCGTGGATGGCAAGCCGGAACAAGATGTGTGGAAAGACAAGTGCAACGAGTACCAGGGGACTGACGGGACTGTGTTCCCGCCTTTCCTTACAGAGAAGGACAATTTGGAGTCCTTTTCTGGCGATCTGTGCAGGTAAGTGAGTGGATGTGAACATAGGCATACATAGTGGTAATTCATCTAAAATTAGAAATAATCGAGGAAAATGTCAGTGAACCACCTTAAAGGCGATTTTGTCTTGCAAGCAGCGCGCCCGTTTTATGCTGGCCTTTACTAATCACGACACTATTAACTGTCGTATCCCTAAATTGCCCCGACATTTCCGTGTCAACGTATATCGTAGTGAAATATTAAATTGTGAAAGGAGTTAATATTATTATGTATTATAACACGTTGCATGCAATAGTAGTAATCGGAACTTTTGCTGTCTTTAGGTATTGTCAAAACACTAAACAACGCCTTTCTGTCAGTGTTAGGGACTACTGCTGCATGCCGGAAATACTTTTTCCAAGGAATGTTTTTCCAAGCAATTCTTGCTACGAACTAATTTACCGCCAAATCTTTGTTCACCGCAGGTCTCCCCGATAGTACCATAAATTACAATTTGCCTGTATTTCACCTTACCAGGTCGTTCAAGCCTTGGTACCAGAAGAAGACATCCTACCGTGGCATCAAGACAAACCGCTACGTGGCCAACATAGGGGACTTTGCCAACGACCCTGACATGCAATGCTTCTGTGACACCCCTGACACGTGCCCACCAAAGGGAGTTATGGATCTGATGAAGTGTATGAAGGTGAGTGTTTGTGATGAAAAGGCTGTTCAATGTTCAATTGATTTACTTTTGGATTTATGAAGTTAGGTAAAATCATTATCAATATGTAAAAAAGTGTAAATAGGTTTGTTGCTGGTCGCAAACAGTGAGCGAATATCATGGGTACCTGAACGGCCGGAGCATATTTGGAGTCATGAGGTCGAAAATAATTTGCGTGATGTGCTGGTGGATCGCTAGCAGGATTTGGAGCAGGACTGACGTAGATGGAGGCTCTTATTAACGGATGCCAAGGGTCACTTTGGGTTGCTTCGTCAGCTTTGTTAGTTATTTTTGGAACATCCTAGATTCTGTCGATGTGTGTATTTCATATAATGAAAACTTCTTACTTTGGTTTTTCAAAGGCTCCTATGTACGCGTCGCTGCCACACTTCCTTGACAGTGACCCTAATCTTCTGAAGCACGTGAAGGGACTCAGCCCAGATGCGAACGAGCATGGGATCGAAATAGATTTTGAGCCGGTAAGACTTAAAACATCATCAAAACTCAACTGTTCTTAGAAACTCTTCAATCTCGTTGTTGAACGTGGACTGTAGGTTGGTATTAGCTGATGCTAATAAAAGCCTGATGTTGGCAAATTAATTGTATTTTCCAAAAGAAAGGTTGGTAATACACTCTCGTTTACTAGCTTATATATCTTATGTGTAAGCCATTATAACCAAAATAGATAACCATAACTAGGTACAATAAAGCAAATTACTAACTCCACGCGTAAGAAGTCGCGGGCGGCCGCTAGTGATATATAGGTACTTGTAGTACCTCAGTTTTAATTAACAGTACGTACATACAACTAAAATAATATTCACTGATACTACTTAAACAATATTCACTGCTCGTTTGCTTTCCTATACTACGTATTAAAAAAAAAGTGGGTATGGAAAAGGATATGACAAAATGGCAGTGGATGATGCAACGAAGAAGAAAGGCCGATCCCAGATAACCTGGGAATAGGGCGAGAGAAAAAATATCGGCGGCCTTATCGCTAATAGCGATCTCTTCCATACAACTTTTTGGGTAGAAGAATAATGCAGCGAATTAACAAGGGGTAAGGCAGTGCACATCTTTTATGTAGGTAATAAGATAAATACATCATAATAAAAACATAAATTCATACTAGTAATAAATTAATACGACGTACGTACGTACGTACGATCTTATTAAGTAGGTATATCTCATCTTAACGTGTGATTCCCGGTTACGTTCAAAGCTGTCACTTTAGAGCCCGGTATACGTTAGACCATGACTCAGGACTTGAGGAGTCTGGTAATTACAATGAAGCGACTGCCGTCTGACCTTCGCAACCCTTTAACAGGGAAACCAAACCAACTGAATCATGGTACACGTTTCAGAACTATTCGCAGGTTTCCTCACGATGATTTCCACCACCGCCGAGCTTAATATGGTAGAAATACGGACAAACATTTCAAAAAATTTATGAATGCTGCCTCACAGAAAACCGGCGTGAAGCAGCTCCTGTGCTGTGTTTCGCCGAGTGAGTGAGGGTACCGGAGGCCCATCGGGGGGGAAGGGGATAAAAGGTTAGCAGCGCACTTGTTGCATGTGTTCATGGGCGGCGGCAATTGCTTACCATCAGGTGATCCGCCTGCTCGTCTGCCAACTATCTCATAAAAAAATAAAGAAAAAATACTGCGATTCGAGACTTGATCCCCTACATACAAGGCGTGGTCTTATTTACTGAGCTACCATCGCTCTAATTTTTCAAATCCTAATGTTGCATGAAACATTTACTTCTAATTCCAATCGACATTTATTAAAGAATTTCATTTAAAGTATAAGAAGCCTGTGTAATGCGGCAGACTAACATAAAATTAGCTACTAATTTGGGTAAAATCAGAGAGATTACAATAATGGGAGGGCATTAAATAAATGGGTCTTATCTCAGCGACCGATGGCATTGTCGCTTTCGGAAATTAAGCAACACTTACTATAATTAAAACGGTGACCTATCCCATTTTATCTTAATGTCAACGAATACATCTGCTATAATCTTATTCAGACTAAAATTTCGGCAAAAGTCTGAAATAAAAACGCCCATTACCTCACAATATATATGAATACTAGCGGCCGCCCGCGACTTCGTCCGCGTGGAAAAGTAACTTTGTACCCCACCTTTAACCCCTTACAACCCCTTTTTCGCAATATAAAGTAGCCTATGTCCTTTCTCAGGGTCTAGATTATCTGTATACCAAATTTCATTTAAATCCGTTGAGCAGTTTTGGCGTTAAAGAGTAGCAGACAGACAGAGTTACTTTCGCATTTATAATATTAGTATGGACTAGTATGGATGGCTCATAATATGGGCGGCGGTAATCACTTACCATCAGGTGATCCGTCTGTTCGTCTACCCCTATCTCATAAAAAAATATATATTAAAATTGAATAACATTATGGTCGTTAAAAAGGGAAATAATATTTCAGGGATAAAATACCATTACATTAGGCATTAAAGATACTCCAAACGATGCTGAATACACAATTTATATTACTATCATAACACGAGAAAGGATAATATTTAAATATTATTATAATACGAGATTTATGATTTCGGTGGAGAGCTCAGCGGAATAAAATAATGTTTTTAATTTCAGATTTCTGGAACTCCAATGGTTGCCAAGCAAAGGGTTCAGTTTAACATGCTACTCTTGAAAGCGGATAAGCTGGAACTTATTCAAGATTTACCGAACACGTTGTCACCTGTATTTTGGATCG
This sequence comes from Cnaphalocrocis medinalis, assembly GCA_014851415.1. NCBI lineage: Eukaryota > Metazoa > Arthropoda > Insecta > Lepidoptera > Crambidae > Cnaphalocrocis > Cnaphalocrocis medinalis. Next base: position 9,202,403 of record CM026286.1, read on the forward strand.
AAGAGGTGAGTACTCAAAATATTTTTATTTGCAAAGGCTTGTACGCAGCACTTCAAACACATAGAAACGACATAGGCATACAAACATGAAATCACACAAAAAATAATTAAAAAGACAACATTTTTAAGACATGTGCAACGTAGACAAATTCGCAAAAGCTGAAAAAGATGAGCATGTGTGTCACAGCGACACAAAAGGGAAATGAAATAATATACATTTAATTTTTTTTTATGTGATAGGTAGCAGACGAGCAGGCGGATCACCTGATGGTAAGCAATTGCCGCCGCTCTTGGACACCTGCAACACCAGTGGAGTTTACAAGTGCGCTTCCCCCCGGGTTAGGTTAGGTTAGGTAAAATATTGCTAAATTACCTAATTATTATAAAAGCTAATTAGAAATAGCTCAGCAATTTAATTTTCCGAACGCAAACTGCTGATTTGTAGCTATTGATGATGAAAGTCAAATCTGTCTCCTAGCTAAGCAGCTCATACTGGGTCGCAGGCTTTATTAAGCAGTACCATTATTACAAGTCTTTGATCATTTATTACCTATTGTAACTCTATGTTTAGCCAATAGGTACCTACGTATGAGTTAAGACATATTATCAGCCTTGACCAGTGCAATAAAAAATACGAAGAAAAACAATTCACATTGTTTAATAGGTACCTACCCACTGCAAGGGTGTGGGAATCACTGCAGACGGTTCAGTATTGAACTTTAATGAGCTTCGACTTCCTTAAGCTGCCTGCCGTTTTCATAAAAAAGTAAAGATAGCATAGTATTTTTATTTGGAGGCCATCTACAATGTGAAGTTTTAATGACCATCCAAATTTTTAAGCTTGACTCGAGCCCTTTTATTTACCCATTTTGTGGGAGTTGTGCATATCTTTGTGACGCGGCCATCTTGGATCGATTTTTATCCAACATATCTATATAAGACACTCCCCCTTTATTAATCTTTTATACAAAAAATAAAACAAAATCAAAATCAGTTAATTTATTACATATTAATTACGATGCCCTAGACAGACACAAACATGTCAAACTTATAACACCCCGTCGTTTTTGCGTCGGGGGTTAAAAATAAGTTTGTATAATATTTCGTTTATTTCAGGGTTTAGCTCTCAACAAGACGTTCGTAAAAATGCTGAAGACCCAGCTGTTTATACCAAAGCGGATCGTTGGCGTTGTCAAGTGGCTGCTGGTCACCGTGGGTGTCATCGGTATGATAGGCACTGCAGTGTACCACTACAAAGGTAAAGCACTCATCAGATCTTCTTCCAGGTTGCTGCAGATTTTTAAATATTAAATAGGTTTGAAACTTGACATGATCTCACCTGATGGAGAGTGACAAAAAGGGTTCTTTATATATATAAGATGGGTTTGCACTTGTCCTCATCTCATCTGATGGAGAGTGACAATGAGGTCTAAGATGGAGCGTGCTTTCCCAGAAGAAGCCTATTCACTCTCGACTTAAAGACACCTAAATTGTAGCTCTCTGCAAATACAGAAGCCGGCAAGTTGTTCTGGATTCCTTAGCAGTTCGTACCAAGAAAGAAGAAGCGAAACGCTTAGTACGAGCTGGTGGAACTTCCACAGTGTAAGGGTGGATTCCTTCCGTCTTCCGCATTGTCCGGTGGTAGAAAGGAGAAGGTGGTATCAGGTCGTGAAGCTCTTTCAAACACTCCGCAAAATGCATCCTGTAAAAAACCGGTCTAAGATATACCGTGCTTTCCCAGAAGCCTATTCACTCTCGACTTTAAGACACCCAAATTGATCGGATCACGAAAGTAATTTTCGTCCAAAAGTGTAACATTTAAGGAAAGTACAAAAGATTCCTAACGGCCGCGCTTATGGCCGGTTTTTGATCCGTAGTTACGTTACTTTTGGTTAACTTGACTATAGTTAACTTTGACTATTGGTTAGCTTAGAACTAATGGTCAGCTTTGATTGTAATAATTTGACTATTGGTTAAGTATTGTTCGAAAATATTTTTGTGCATTTTGAACATAAGTTACCTAAGGTCATTGTAAATACGACCTATATACACAAAAAATAAAATATTTATATTGATTGCGATTGATAGTTATTTAGTTCAGTTCGACTATGAATCAAAAAATCGGCACTCAGAGACATTTAAGGCAAGTCATTTAACCTAATGTTCAATAGATAATTTTAAAAGACTATTTTTAACGCCCCGTTCGTCCAGTGGTTTAAATACCAGGCCATGACCTCGGGGACCTGGATTTGATCTCTGGGTCGAGAAAAAACCATTTTTCGATTTTTTCGAACATAGCTCGGATTTGTGATCACCGATCCCGATCACCGATTTGTATGATGGAGACCTTTGCTCTGCAGTGGGACAGTATTAAGGTAAGTAGGCTGATACTTTACTTTATATAAATTTTGATACAAATGTCAAACTTTTCTCTAAAGTAATGAACCACTCTGAATTTCTCAACAAGATACTTTATTTTTCTTCAACGTATTGCACATGAGTGTGTTTCTGTAGTTTCGACGAAATGTGCGGTTGAAACCAAGCAAAAACAGACGTTATTATTTGCAGCAGAATTTTTATCCACAACTGTTTCCAAGGAGCGATCTATTTAAGGCGTGAAGGATGAATGGCCTGAGTTGAACTAGTTCATATAAATCTCCGTATTAAATCCACCTAATCTCTCAACATAGCATGTAATAGCACGTGTGAATCTACTGATGTTGCAGGTGTATAAGTATACTAGTGTGTAAGTATACTAGTGGCCCGCCCTCACTTCGCTTCGGGACCGTAATTCAGAAATGAACCAATAGATGGCGCTGTGTTCAATTACATCGCGCAAGCGTTTCGTGTTTTCGGTTTACCTATAAGCCTTGTCGTTGTCTATAGAAGTTATCTCTTTATAAATAGTATAGATAGAAGACAGAAGAAGATGGACGGCGGCAATCGCTTACAAAAAAAATTTAAGCGACAGCTTTGAGCGTCGTCTAAAATTCCGAAAATGCCAATAAATAGCGCTCATTTGCGAATGAAGCCTTCACTGGTGGCGACACTTTTAACGCGTTCACGCTGTATATACCTACGATTTCTTTCTATGACCGAAGCAAAGAGGCGTTAAACCGAGTGAACGGCTACTTTTCTAGCTATAATATTTACACTTGAGTGAACTGTTTTGCACAGATTTGCCAATTGTTTCGAATCGTATTCCTCGCTCTAGAAAGTCGAGGTTGTGGTCGAGGCGCCGCAATTTTCCGGCGTTTAGTTCATATCTAAATTGCGAACTAAACGGAGAGCTAATGAAAATGCAATGCAGCTTGCAACTTCGTAGATTTGCTTTTCAAAAGTTAGCGGATGAAATAAATTGAACAGTGGATTTAGTTAGGTAAAAAGACAAATTGATAGTTATGAATGCACTATGTAACGTAGGTATATCAAAGAAATACTAGTCATCTCATCACTTTTTGACCTGTTTTATAATGTGGATAAAAGAAGTCGATAGGGATGAAAATGATGCTATGCTATGGCGCTGTTATGATACCAAAATTATAAAAATATATATGATAATTACTACAAACAATATCATCAGACTTTATAAATCTACAACATTTATTAAGAGATATTTTTAAAGGCCACCACAAGACCTATATTATCCAATAAAAATAAGGCTAAAATCCACACACGGAACGTCATACCACCAGACCAGTCGCTACCGATTGTATCCAAAAGGCATCGAACACGGGCATTTGCGTAAATTTGCGTAAAATATGTATAAAGCACTCAGGCGCGCGTCGCCCGGGGACTGCAGTCTAGCATACTTCGGAGCAACCAAGCGTGCAACCCTGTATACTACTCTGGTAAAACCTCGAGTCAGGTCAGGGCTATAAGGTCGTTTGACCGTATATTTTCCTTCGAAAATGAACAATCCTAATCCTTATCTTCTTTACGTACGGTGCGGTGACTGTTATTTTGTCTCTATTATTGCTAATTTCAAATGACCTGATGACTGGAAAGTAGGTATATAAAAAGTAAAGTATCTGGAATCAGCCTATATACTGTCAACGGCAGGGCAAAGGCTTCAATTGTAGATATCAAGTCATCGCTACTGTGATTAGATTAAGCTAAATCATCGTTAAATTTTAGCACTTTTCATTCCGAAGCCCCCGTAATAGGTATCACTAATAAAAACCCTTTTAGCTAGATCATCATAGATGATAGATCATCAATCACAACAAGCTCAAAAATCTGCTGTAAACAAAAATCAGCTGAAAACTAAAATCAGCTGAAAACTAAAATCAGCTGTTTCATACTTTATTGCGTAGTGAATGTTATTTTTTGTATGGAAAAGCTGATTTGTAGGGTTCCGTAGTCTACTAGGAACCCTTTAGTTTCGTCATGTCTGTCCGTCTGTCTGTCTGTCCTGGCTCGTTCTCCGCCGTTTCTGCACCGATTGCCACGAAAATTGGTGGAGAGGCGTAAACTGATAATCCAAAAATTAGTTTTTAAATTCATCGAAAAATAATTATTTTTTAATAAATTAATGGAAATACCTAACTACCTTATGAAAAATGTCGGCCCATCTTATGGCTACGGAACCCTTTCATGTGCGTGTCCGACAAGCTCTTGGCCGGTTTTTTTTATATTGCTTGTTTTGATGATAAAGTACGGAAGTTGATCAACTGACGGAATTTAGAATAACCCACCCACGAGCTCCAAGCGTCGTCGGCTAGGGAATCAAAAATTATATGTTGAGACGAGAATAAAATAAAGCAAATTGTGAATCCTGAGATTTCCTTTGCAATGTCACTTTGAGTAACGATTTCAATCTTTGCCTGAGTGGCGTTTTGATAGGTGCTGTCTTTGCTGTCAGCGTAGTTTAAATATGTCGAGGGAAATCTTCAAGGGATTCTGTAGGTAACTGTGAAACAAGCCGCATTGGCTGATGCAATGCAAAGATTTTAATTAGTATCTAGTGGTTTTTAGTGTACAAATTTGGTGTTACTTTGTGCAGTGAAGTGCCACAGGGTGATATTAATATAAGAATCATTGAATTTGTGTCGTTTTTTAACACAGCCATTGTGTGTCGACGTGAGTTGTCACGTGAAACAACTTGCTTTGACCTAATAGAGTCTTTAAAACCTACGGCTTTTGTTTAAAAATAGTCGCCACAGAATCCTTAGGACATTAAAAAGCTAAACCCCGGCGTTTTATTGAGTGACTGTGACTTCTACTGACTTCGATTGTTGACTACACTTTATCAGCATAACACTTGACATTGGCAAAATTAAATGTGTTGTGAACACAATACAGGCCATATAACAAAAAAAAAAAGAAATCTTCAAGTGAGCTTTCTTACTAAAGGAAACATTTTTTTTTCAAAGAAATAAAATATAGGGTGATCGAGACAGTGATTGCCCACTTAAGAAAATTATGCAAAGTTTTATGTCTATTAAATCCTTTATTTTAACAATTGGGTAGCAGTATGCAACTTTTATATAACATTGGTAGTTTAGCTTTGAGATAAGTTAGCAACAATTCAAATATCTAAAGAATATTTGTAAATATAACGTTTTGCAAAAAAAAACTTAAAATTTGTACTGAAAATTCAGTGATTGCCCACCCCCTCTAAATACTAAATGGAATGTTTTTATACCATGATAACTGCTTCAAATGATACATCAAAGCTTTAACTAGCTCGTTGTTTAGCTTTCACATTCAAAAATAAAATAAAAGTGACACAATCATTAAAACTACTAAGTGTATCCGATTCTCCTAAGGAATTCGAGTTTTTTGAAGAGACGAATACCTGCTGTGCAAAAACAGCCATTATAACATATATTTTTTGAAATGTTGACAAATTTCTTATTTAGAATTCTGATAAAGAGTACTCTAGTGTTATTTCACGGATTTAATTCAAAACTACTCCTTTGAAAATATGTTAAAATCTACATTAACCTTAAACCTGGCAATCACTGTACCCTGGGCAATCACTGTCTCGGTTCCCCTACTTATTTCTTTGAAAAAAAAATCCATATTCAAAGTTGTTTTAATTGAGCTTGAACCGAAAATTGAAAACCAAAAATAAAATATTGGCCATTTTATCCCACCAATCGATCTAGGTAATTATTATCAAAGTTTTTTTTTTCTTTTCAATGAACTTAATCACAAGCTTTACCATTTTATTAAAGGGTTGCCGTTTAACCCTAAGCCTGATTAAGTCGGAGTTTTCACCGCAATTACATTTACTGTAATAGGAAAAATGTTTTTATTAAACTAAGCTTTTTTAGCTATCCTTTTTCAATTGTTTTTTTGTAAAAACAAGGAATAAACTTCGTGTTTGGTTTAAAATACTTTGTGGATTTTTTTATTTTCAATTGTTTTGATTACGTGTATGTCTCTTAGAAGTTCGCTTATTGTAGCTAATGTTCGTGCGATCAAGTTTAAATAATTGAATAAATATAAAGTAGTTTGAAATCCCTATTTGAAACTTTATATTTGTAGAGTAAGAGCCTACAGACGTGGAGTTTCAAACTACAGGTGTGAAAAGAAAGCCCCTGAGTTTAGTCGGTAAACACCATCATTTTCAAGGCGAAGAGGAAATATTGTCTATCATTATGGACAGATAATAATCTCTGATCTCTGACACGCCGTGCCTAAGGCGTGAAAAAATAATAAAAGATTTCATTTCATTTGCTAATCGAAAAACCTGACTCCTGGCTTTAAAATGGTAATGATTGCTTTCCAACATGCAAAATCCTTCGCTAACTTAATATTTAAACCAAAACACAACAATTGTAAGGGCAAATCGCCATGGATTTTAATGGGTAAACGCTTGAATATCTTTTTTTTTATAAATTCACATCATCTCATACATGACTAGTACACTCAGTACTAAGTAACTTAAGCACTTGTGTAATAGATATCAGACATCAGAGGAAGCACAAATATAATACTTAAAACATATAATTTACACCCAGACACTGAACAAACACAAGTGTTCATGACACGATTGTTTGTTGTGGGGATCCTACCTAACCTACCTTTGGCATAAGCAGGCTCAGTAGGTACCGAATGCGCCAACCGGCCAGTCTCTTCTTCTTTGAGAAGTAAGTATTCCGAACGAAGAAGCGCCCTGGGTTTTGGTGACTCGGCTAAAATCCCGCCGGGTCATAGAAAAGCAAGATGCAGATGCATAATGCAGTAGGATCTAGTACCTACATTCCGCTTCGAGCCGGCTTCCCCTACGCAATCAAAATAGGGTTCCGTAGTAACAAGAAACTACATGTTTCTTTTTTTAATTGTTGAGTTGATTTAATGAACGGTAAATACCACTTTACAATTTATGACGTCTTAAAAAAATACTAGACGTGTCGTTCAATTAACTTTTCTAGTAATGTACGAAATATATTTTATAAGCTTTATTATTATTTGCTTTATATTCTTTTATTTTAGAAGTTAAAATGTCGGGGGCACATTTTAGCACTTCGAACTTAAACAGTTTAGGATAAAAATACACCTGTAGAAACCTCTATGACATTTTAGAAGACACAAAACTCAACACGCATTTGTTGAATGAAAAAATACTTCGAATTTTTGTTGTTAGTATGGGAAACCCCCAAAGTTTATTTTTATCTTTCTATTTATGACAATATTAATGCAGTTCACATAATACCATCTAAGTACTTACCAAGTTTCAGCTTAGTTCCTACAGTTTAGGATAAAAGGACTGTGGGAGAGCCATGCTTCGGCATGAATGGGCCGGCTCGACCGGAGTGATACCACTGCCTCACAGAAAACCGGCGTGAAGCAGCTCCTGTGCTGTGTTTCGCCGAGTGAGTGAGGCCCATAGGGGGGGAAGGGGATAAAACGTTAACAGCGCACTTGCATGTGTCTATGGGCGGCGGCAATTGCTTACCATCAGGTTATCCGCCTGCTCGTCTACTACCTATCACATAAAAAAAAAATACAAACTGGACTACGGAATAAGTACCGGAACATGATCTCGGGGTCCTAGGTTCGATTTCCGGGCCGACCAAAAAGTATGTTTGGATTTTTTCAAACATAGCTCGGGTTTGTAATCACTTACCCGCAAGCGTGGTTACGAGTATTAAGCCTAATCCCATCACAGTAGCGCTGACTTGATTTATATGATAGAGGTATTTGCCTTGCATGGGACTGATATAGACTGATACTTTAACTACGGAATCCTAAAATGTGTCCCAAAATTCCGTGTCATGCACAAAGCGAATCACGGTACCTCTTTGACTGAGCCGCTGTCATTTGCCTAAATTATGTATAGGCTCGAGCAGAGAGGAGACTACGCCATCAGACCCATGAGTGCACTTGATATGCATCGACCTATCGAATGAGGGCTGGTTATTTATAGACATCAGCTCAGGGACGTAGTTAACCATGATTGGTTGGTTGGTTTAATATACCGCCTTATATATTAAACTGGCGAAATTTAAGTTCTAGATGATTATTTGACATTATTAATTTATTTTTTTAAGTACCATTGACATTACTATTATAATATTATGAACTTGTAACGTAATCTGTTGTTATAGATTGTTGTTATAATAATTATGGGAATTAGATACTAATGTTTTTGCATGTCTGCGAGCTGGCTGAACACATGATACTTACTCTAAAACTGTAAACAACTGTATGCAAACTGTGTTACTGGCAAAAAAAAAGTTTATTTATTCCCAGTAGTCAGTGGCTACAAAAGAGAAAAGAAATCCCATTTTTGGTTTAACCGTTTACTCCATCCATTTTTACTCCACTGGTGTTTCAAGTGTCCATGGGCGAGGCCCAATTGGGGGAAAGGGGGTTAAAGGTTGGTAGCGCATCTTGTGACTTGGTGTTGCTGGTGTCTATGGGAACTCACGATCTTCCACAAACGGGGTGGCTGTTTTACAAGTTAAACTAACCGAACCCCGTACTAAGCCGACGAACTTATTATTATTTATTGAGGTTAGTTTAATGTCTTGATCAGCCACCCGGTATGTGGAAGGCTGTGGGTTCGAGCCCCACCCGAACCCTTCGATGTTTTTTTTGCAAAGAATTGCTTTAACAACTTTGATGCTAAAACACCGAAGGACTTTAAAGAAACGTGGATCATGATCATTAGATCCACTAAGACTTTCATATCACCAAAATCACATTCTCTCATACATATCCAATATTTTTCATCATCATTCATAATATACTCCACTATATCCCTCGATGCATATCACATGTAAGAATAGAAGAGACTTGCCTTGAGCCTTCTCCACAGCCTAATGAAGCTCGAAGATTAGGTACGGGCCCCGATTCTAGGGCAAGATGAAGTTTGTACGTCTCTGTCTCGCCTTTGCTCTTATTCTAATCAAGTTACTACGGACATCCTCCTGAGCCAATTTGCCGACAGACGACCCCTGTAACTCTACACTCAGGTTTATTTATAAGTGGACAATGTTTTAGTTGTTTGTGGGATATTTTGCCTATGCTATTGTATTAGGCTTTTCTTGTGGAATTTAGACCGAATGGAAAGACTATTTTGGAAGACTGAAAGGCGGTTCACCAATGATATTTTTTTGTGATATATTTTCTCTTCGGTCGCACCCTCATGACTGAGGATCGTGGTCATTATTGAATGTGGATAATATGATGCACCTTGCGTGTGTTGTATGCTTCCACCGGTGCCTTTTCATGCCATCTCTGACGACCGACCAAAACTTATTTTCAAATGCTTCTCTCACTTTATAGTAATATTTTATCGTCACAAAAAACATTCATAAAACATTGCATACTTTAGTCAAAAGCTGAACGTTTAGATCCTTCGTGATTTGTAGGGTTCCGTAGCTATATGGGACCTTCACGATAAGATCGTACTCTTTTTAAAAGGCTGGCAACGCATCAGCTACCTTTCTGATCTCGCAGATGTTTATACAATGGTGATTACTTGTTCTTTTATGCTTGTCAACCTCATATTTGGATCTCACGGCCGCTTACCATCAGGCGGAGTGAGGTCATGCCTATATACTGTCCCACTCCAGGGCAAAGGCCTCCATCATAGAAATCAAGTTATCGCTACTATGATGGGAATAGGCTTAATCACCACGCTTGCCTAATGCGGATTGGTGATCACAAACCCGACCTATGTTATATATCCTGGATATCGAGCCTATATCGAGATCACGGCCTGGTACTTAAACCACTAGACCAACGGGGCGTCATCTTGATTGTCCTCAATATAAAAACGGCTGGTATTTTACTAGCATGTGATCCCCTTAATCGTTTGCCGCCTCTATTAAAAAAACATTTTTTCTGAATGTACAGCCTATATTTACTCAATTTACAGGTAACATCGCCGCCTTCGCTCTGAAACCCAGCTCTGCAACTGTCACCAAAGTGAACCCAGAGACCCAGAACCAGCCGAAGGACATCAGTGTCATCGGGAGCCCCAGAACCCTCCCAAAGTGGACATGTAATCCTCGTTAAGGCGACTCCTAACTCTTTACATTGTATGGAGCCGTCGGTTTGGGGTCCAGAACTTTGCTGGACCGTTCTGGAATCAGACTTTTTGTTTTGTAGCAAGACGTTTTAAAAGGAAAGTGCACAGTAGACTTAACACTAATTGATTTGAACAAAAATGTAGTCAAGTAGAAAAGAACCACCTTTAAAAAATAAAGTTTAAACGAAGTGAAGTGAATAGAAAAATTATTCGCTTCGTTTGACATGGGTTGCAATAAAAACACTTCACTAAGGGCTGATTTTACAATCTTCAGATAGTGATTTTCAGTCAGTTAAATTAATAACCAACCAAAGTAAATGTCAATGTTAAAGCAAGAGATATACGAATGACAGCTAGTTTTCAATTGGGAAGTATAAAACAATATCTGACGAATAACCGTTATCCAGGCATTGAAAAATCAGTCCTTAAATATGTTGACGTTGGCGGTTGGCGCCAAATTGATAATTTCGCATCTTATTTTTTTATGATACTTTGCTTAAACTTTACGTCAATATTTTTTTAAGATTAGCTCACAAATAATTCCATGATTTTAATAAATTAAGGACCAGTTTTTTTTTAATTTTGTTTAAATATGCTCACCGAATATAAACGATTTTTTGAAGTTGGTTCAACATGTAATTTAAATATATAGAGTATAAAACACCCAAGTTCATCCTAGCATTATTTTACTTAATAAGTCCTTCTTCTATAAAAAAATAACTGGCTAAGATAATAATCTAAGAAAACTATTAAATTAATACGAAGTTCTATCTATTTACATTTAAAAACATAAGGTATATTAATGACTACCTACCTACTTATTATCGACGTACATACGTGACTTATTAATTAAGATTTCATTAATGAAGTTTGTCATTTAATTTGATTAGTTAAGCAAACCATTTAAAGTTTGTCATTTAATTTGATAAGTTTAGTAAAGCATTTAATTAAACCTACCTATTGTCATTTTAATAAATATTGTATTAGATTGTATCTTAATCGCACATTATAAATAGCTAGTAGCGAGGTATTGAAGCGTTGAATTTCGTTGTAATGTACAATGAACTTTTGTAATATAAATTGAAATATTGCTTCGAAGTTTTATTCGTAAGCTCAGACACTAGGCCTCCGTGTTTCAACTTAGAGCATGGTTGAATGCTCTATATACTCTGATTCATAATCATGTAAATTAAACTGACAGATGAAAATGACAAGTTTCTATGCATTATGACATTTTGCATGTGTCAAATTGAGTGATAATGAATGGGAATGACACATTGACATCTGTCAGTTTACTTTACATGATTATGAATCAGAGTATAAGTGTTTCAAGAGCTCTCCTGCCGGGCTAAGATGCGCACCGCGACAAAATTTTTGTCTACTCTCGTTCGCGAGAGCGTATCCTTCTATCCCGCTCCTAAGCAATCCTAAATCTAAATCCTAAGCAACTAGCGCTGACGCAATACGAGTGTCGACAAAATTATCTCGTGGTGCGCATCTTAGCCCGGCAGGTCATATTTGCCATACTGACATTTGTAGGGAGTTCTTAGGAAGAGAGCATTTATAAAGTAAGCATATATTGTCTACTGTATGAGCAATGGTATGAGCGCCAGTTGAGACGCAAGGGTCGAGGGTTCGATTCCCGCACCAACACCAATGTTTGTTGATGAAACAAATATTTGTGTTGGGTCTGTGTGTTTGTGGTTCCTTCGTTGTTTCTGGTTTCCATAGTACAAGGGAAAACCTTACTTTGGTGTAGTTTTCCTTATTTCAGCCGACTTGGGTAAGTTTGTGTACCTACCTGTGCGTAGAGAAAATAAATAAAACTTTTTTTTCATTGCATACTTTCAAAGCTTTTCCCTCTTTTCTAACACTTCCTCCAAAACCCACTTCAGGATAGTAAAGTTAAACATCAAGTAATATTGGCATTGGTGGTTTACGTTTTTACGAAAAAGGATTTTATTTAATACTAGCGGCCCGCCCTCTCCTCGTATCGGAGATTAATTTCACTCTTTATTAAAAGATGGCGCTGGGTGTCGATTACGTCGCGCTAGTATTTCGCCTTTTCGGTTGGTACTCGTATATATAAGGCTGACCTTATATTTTGACAGACCTTGGCTGCGAAACATCTACTTTGGACGCGACGCAAATTACAGGACATTTACCTTTTAGCTTGTAAATTACCTACTAATTTAGAATGTTCTCATCATCCTAGCATTATTTTACTTAATAAGTCCTTCTTCTATAAAAAAATAACTGGCTAAGATAATAATCTAAGAAAACTATTAAATTAATACGAAGTTCTATCTATTTACATTTAAAAACATAAGGTATATTAATGACTACCTACCTACTTATTATCGACGTACATACGTGACTTATTAATTAAGATTTCATTAATGAAGTTTGTCATTTAATTTGATTAGTTAAGCAAAGCATTTAAAGTTTATCATTTAATTTGATTAGTTAAGCAAAGCATTTAAAGTTTATCATTTAATTTGATAAGTTTAGTAAAGCATTTAATATAAACCTACCTATTGTCATTTTAATAAATATGTATTAGAATTGTATCATAATTGCACATTATAAATAGCTAGTAGCGAGGTATGAAGCGTTGAACTTCGTTGTAATGTACAATGAACTTTTGTAATATAATTGAAATACTTTTCGAAAGTTTTATTCGTAAGCTCAGACACCGAGGCCTCCGTGTTTCAACTTAGAGCATGGTTTGAATGCTCTATACTCTGATTTCATAATCATGTAAATTAAACTGACAGATGAAAATGGACAAGTTTCTATGCATTTTGACATTTTGCATGTGTCAAATGAGTGATAATGAATGGGAATGACACATTGACATCTGTCAGTTTACTTTACATGATTATGAATCAGAGTATATAGTGTTCAACAGCTCTCCTGCCGGCGCTAAGATGCGCACCGCGACAAAATTTTTGTCTCTACTCTCGTTTCGCGAGAGCGTTATCATTCTATCCCGCTCCTAAGCAATCCTAAATCTAAATCCTAAGCAACTAGCGCTGACGCAATCCGAGTGTCGACAAAATTATCTCTGGTGCGCATCTTAGCCCGGCAGGTCATATTTGCCATACTGACATTTTGTAGGGAGTTCTTAGGAAGAGAGCATTTCTACACCTAAGCATAGGTATATTGTCTACTGTAGCGCAATGGTATTAGCGCCGGTTTGAGACGCAAGGGTCGAGGGTTCGATTCCCGCACTAACACCAATGTTTGTTGATGAAACAAATATTTGTGTTGGGTCTGTGTGTTTGTGGTTCCTTCATTGTTTCTGGTTTCCATAGTACAAGGGAAAACCTTACTTTGGTGTAGTTTTCCTTATTTCAGCCGCTCTTGGGTAAGTTTTATGTACCTACCTGTGCGTAGAGGAAAATAAATAAACTTTTTTTTTCATTGCATACTTTCAAAGCTTTTCCCTCTTTTCTAACACTTCCTTCCAAAACCCACTTCAGGATAGTAAATTTAAACAAAGGTTTAATTTGTTTGAGTTGATTTTGATGAAAACGTTTTTGTTCAAGGACTATCCTTGTTTCAAATACGAGTAAATGTTGGTTTTAGTGGTTCGAGGATTGAGATAGAGTTTCTAATTAAATTTCCAAATCCGCATAATTGGCAAGTATAGTTTGCCCTTTACAAATATGTGTTGTTTTGAGTGATCATCATATTACACTTTCGTTGTTTATATTTTGCTTTATTTACTTACTTAAAAACTATCTACATTTTCCATAAACTTTTTGAGTTAACTAAATAGGTAAGAGTAATTAGTTAGTGGCGTGTAAACCAAAGGGCTGTTATGCAGTTAGACTTTCGTTTTACGGCTTAAGAACTTAATTTCTCACTAGTGTTTCGGGTGATTAGTTTTAAGCCAAGCTAATAAATGGCGCTGTATATATGTAGGTACATTACATTGCAAAAGTGTTTCGGTTTTTTTTTATTAGCCTATAGAGTCCCACTGCTGAGCAAAGGCCTCCCCCAAGTTCCTCCATAGATCCCTGTCCAACGCCCTTGACTGCCAATCTTGGACATACTTATACAAATCGTCACACCATCTTTTTCTAGGCCTGCCTCGTTGACGGTGTCCATCGATTGGCCGCCATTGGGTGACAATTTTTGTCCATCTTTCGGGGCCCATTCTGCACACATGACCCGCCCAATAAGTTTTGTACACTTATTAAAGCGAGAATCGCCTCTAGTTAAGTACGCCATGGCCTTGGTTCGGTAATATTAATTTATGAGAGTACGAGGTATTAAAACAAATACAATCAGAAGACTCCGAACTATCGGGATATATAGCTTAGCAGTTCGGATAGTTACAAGAACTTCTTATTTAACTGCCGGAAGATAGTTAAGTACTTAACTATTTTCTTTTCCTACTTGGCAATCGCACTCTTGTGTTTGTGACTTATTTTTCCTTGATTTTATTTATCGTAGTAAAACCCAAAAGCCTTTTAAAAGGCATAATTGATTTCCTTCGTTGTCTGCTCGGCTGTAGACTTACGACGTTAAAAATATCAATGTGCTACTTTTTTCCTATAAAGTGCTCATTAATTTTTCCCTGGACTGTAGAATTACACACGGTTAAAGGCATAAACAAATTTCAGACAAGAGTCCATAAAAAACTTTATTTTGACTTACTATAGTATCACCATTACATTTAAATTAAATACTACAGTTCTACCATGAGCTTGTTTTAATTTTCTTCTCTTAACATAAACTAACTTACCTATCTTAATTTAATATTTACAGTCAAAATCACTTTTTTTACAATTTGTATCTCGTTTCATGGTAACTCAAATGGTAACTTATGGTTATATTTTGGTAGCATTACAACTTCTTCTTCGTCATCGCCGTCTGGTTTATTAACATTTTCGACCGTTTCAACAGGTTTTCTGACTTATCTATCAATTGCCTGTTTTGTACGTATTTCACTAGTCTCTTAAACGCTAACCGAGTAATGTATGAGAATATTGCGAAAGTTGTGAAGAGCATTAGCGTTACTATAACAATAACATCTATCATGTAATACTGGAAGAAATTGAGATCTTTTCGCCTGGTGATTGTAAGTGGTAGGCCCCTTTATGTCTGATTACGTACTCGGTCCAGTAGATGGCTCTTTCTAATGGGGTCTCCTTCTGGTCTCTGAGTAGAGTCTGTCGTCTCTTTACTTCCACCTTGTATTGGGGTTCGTTTATGACTTCCATAATGGCTTTGTAAAGTTTGTCTGAGTTGAGGTGACGTAGTTCTAGCTTCTTTGCGTATCCATCAGCTTCGGCTTTGGCAGCGTTGGCGTCGTGGTCGCAGAAGACTGGAATGGAGACGATGGGCACGCCGTGGTAGACCGTCTCAAACATGCTGAGAAGACCGCCGTGAGTGATGAAGGCTTTTATCTTCGGGTGACCTGTAAAGGAGAATAAAATCATTTCATTGATATGTTTGCATTATAGATCGGCGTTGCATACTGCTCACGCCATATGCATTGAAAAATCAATAAAACCAATTATCCAATCAGAGCGTTCCAACACGCAAATATGAGGACGAAAGCAATTTATTTGCGTGTGTACTTGCATGCAAATCAATTTTAGAGGTAGACAACATTTGGATAATACCTAATATCATTTATGAAACTAATTACATTATGTTATATTGAATCTATATGGATAGGTACCTACAATTAGAGTGCCACTTTAAAGGAAAAAAATAAAATATTTCACTATACATATTTAAAAATACTACGAAAGTGAAATTGAGTAACACATGTAGGAATAAGACGAGATATTTAAATACAATATTCAAGGTATTTCTTCCGATAAGTTTTAAGTGGAAAAGTTTCTAAGATCCCCAAGGGCTAGAACGGAGGTGCCTACTAAAATTTCGTGTTAACTCTATAGCTTTCTGATTATCTTGTCAGATAATGTACATTATTTAAGTTCTTGTAGAATTAGGTCTCTTGTAATCGTCGATCAAGTGTTCTGTAGGTATTCATCAAAGATTATCAAGATCATGTCACTTGGCACATCGTCCCGAAGTTCATCTTATTTTAATTTAAGATTTGTGAAAAGCATTCGAAGCCGAATGTTACCATAAACAGTTATTATAGTTGGCAAAATTGGTAGCGATTAATGACTATATGAATAAGTATGTCTAGTGTCGAGAATCAAATCAAACCCACAACTTTTGGCATATAAGTCAGGACATTTTCAAATGAGCCATGGGACCAGTGAAAAATAAAGATTGCCAGAACATCTCATGCTAAAAGTAAAATATCAATAAAATGGCAAGTTTTAGTAAAGTTTTTCTTATAATTCAATAAAACAATGACTTTTGTTTTATTGATTTTGATACTAATTTCAGAAATATGTGTCCCAATAAAAAAAATATCTGCCATCTGAAACAACTACAAAGAGCTTGTTATTTTAAATAAAAAAGTGTGGTCTCACAAAAATCCAATTACCTTCATAAAGTTCTTGGGTTTCATTTTAATAGATTGTCACTTTTTGCTTTGGCCTTTTTGTGAACTTATAATTTGCTAGCCTTTACTTTGGCTGGGCACTAAAGTTTCAGTTTTAGTAAAAATCTTATTCCTTTTTCTTGGAAGAAAAAACCTGTTAACCACTCAACATTTTACCTATTAATTACTACTTGGTACTCAAAAGTGTTAAAGATATATTTAATGCAGGTATTGGCAGGAAATATTATGAAGACTTGTGAATGAAGGGTAATTCGTATGCCAATGCCAAAGTATGAACAGTCAACTCCAAAAATATGTATACACTGTAGGACCTTGTCACAATACACTAAGAAAGTAGAGGTCGTTTTACTTTCTTATAGTATGTATTGTGACAAGGTCCTAAAGTGTATACATATTTTTGGTGTTGACTGAACAATGACTTAATTCTAACGGAGTATGGGGCAATAATTATCTTGTCTTAAATTGTTACAAAGTAAGTTTTAGTGATACTCCTAAGACAGAGTCTTCCGGCAAAGACAGGACTGATTGAACTTCGACAACCAATATCAACAAGCAGCCACTAACACATGTCATATCAAGCGCAACAGTGCGGGGACACATGTGACTCAAACCGGGCCCTCAAATGATGCCACTGCTTGAAGGTACGAGCCACAAACTACTACGCTACCAATAGACCAACATTTTAGAATAAACTAGACCTAAAAAACTTGTCTTACCTAAAAAAAAAAGCGCCAGACAATGGTCTCAAATTAGAGCAACCCCTGTACTATAGTACCAGGTGACGCTAATTAACTGGTCTGGGTGTTTGTGGTACCTTCGTTGTTTCTGGTTTCCATAGCACAAGGGAAAACCTTAGTTTGGGATTAGGACAATGTATGTGATGTTGTCTCAATTTATTTTATTTATTTATTTATTAACTGGGGGCGTCAACCCAGAACACCCAAGAAAAATTACAAAATGTAGTTTCCTAAATTGACTTGACCAGGAATCAAACCCGGGACCATTCGCGCTTCGGGCGAACACCTTAGCCACTGCGCTACGTGACCGTCGAGGTCTAAATTTCATGTACCTACTTAAGTGGCCAAGGCCTAATTCTTACCTAGCAAGTCTTGCTGTGGAAGCCACTTGAACAGCCTCACGTTCGACGGCACATCAGTCATGTTTTGTTCAGCGTCCTGCTTCCATAGCACCCGGTGCGGGAGCCTGCCCAGGGCTTCCACGAACAGCCGGTGCGCCGACAGCGGCATGCTGAAGTCCTCACGGAGGACCCCATGGACACGTACACGAAGCCGGCTTCGCCAGCTCCTGAGATCCATTCTTCGATGTCCTGGAAAGAGGAATTCGTTCGTAATAAGCAAACGCAATATTTATGGTGGGAGGAGACTTCTTGAAAAGACAATGCCTTACTCTTACCACTGTTTTTAAACAGAACTTAAACCTTTATTTTCTCATGACCTTCCATAGGTATCACGAGAAAATAAATCCCTACGGGTTCTCTCGACGAGGAGGGGATACGGTGGATTTAACTTAAATAGTCTGAAACCCTTTATTTTTTTTTGAGATCGGGGGCGGACGTCCTAATCACCTTATGACTTTTGGAGTCGAAAAAGTTTGTTAAATTTTTCAAAAGTCGTAGTTCAAATGTTGTTCAGAATAGTTGGTTAGAATATAATATGGTTAAAGGATGCAAATGTTCGCAAATACAACCTGTATATCTTAGGCTAATTAAATAATGCACTTCGTTTCTATCTGCGGCTCACAGCGAAGCAAGCACTTGCCAAAATTCGTCGACTTGCTAATCCTTAATAGCTCAGTTGATCTGAGTATTTACGCGGCTTAGCACAAGTTTGAATCCCTCTCTACGACCATAATAGTAGTTTATGTGACTGTGACATATGAAGGCTTTTTAAAATACGAGTGAGATTTTCAAAAATGACCCTTGCCAAGTTTTGAAAGCATTCATGAGTGTTTTAATAACAAATTATATACAGTCTCATATATAACACTACTTTATCAACACTCATGTTTTAATCTTCAAATTAAGAAATCAAAGGGAACACTAAGTTCATATTAAAAAGTACTCTGTGAGTAACTTAATTGGCAGTATGATGAATATAAAGTCAAAGTCAAATATTCTTTATTTGCATAGGCTTGTACACAGCACTTAAAATATTTAAAACTATTTAAAGATAATGTAATATGATTTAAATGAAATTAATAATATCTTGATACATAAGATATACTAAAAAATAAATACATAGACATAGGTAATGCGATTCTATCACCGGTATCGGAAAGTTGATTCTAACGAGAAGATCCGGCAAGAAACTCGCCAGTTACTCTTTTTAATCGCCAAAATGTGTATTACAATGTTTTTTTCATACCACTTCCTACAGTCCAATACTTAAGATGAAGAAAAATGTTAAAAGCTAAGAATGAGGTAAACCGGAGCAGACCAGTCCCCAGAGGCGGCACCTGTACACAAGTATCACGTATGTGTCAGCCATCATTTCACTCAACCATCATCATCATTTCCCTGCCTGTTCCCAGGTTATCTGGGGTCGGCGCAGTATGTTTTCTTCTTCCATTCGTCCCTGTCACTCGTCATCGTATCATCCACCCCCTTTCACTCAACCATATCAGAGGGAATGTAATGACCCGCCACATAACTTGTCCTCAGTTACCCTACAGGACGGAACCGGCAGTCTGACCTCAAAAACTCAAAGCCCGTAATCTGGGCCCGGAAGATGTAACAGTCATGTGTACTAATGAGTATACAACCTCATTCAAATATGAGCCTTATACTCCTGGCATAAGAGCCGAAGTGTTTACAATTTATTGCAGAATCAAATAGTCCTGGCATAAGGTAATACATTTTGAGGACGACTGTACTGCAAACCGACAATGCCGTCCGACAAGTAGGAACTTGTGTGTAAGAAATACCCTTAAATTGAGCACACACACAGCAACATTACTCGTAGAGAAGTATTTTAATTAAGTACCGTTTTCTCTAAAACCGTACGTTACACGGACAAGCGCCCGCTAATTAAAGTACGTTTTAAATTGGTTTGCCTAATGACCAACGTAAATTCACTGCACGATCGCAGAGAAAGTGCTTAGTACTACTTGCTCTTATCTAGGAACAAACAAGCTGTATCGTGTAGAAATATCAATAGGAAGTTTCAATACGTCAAACTCGTAAAAATTTCAAACCAAATAGGTACCTGCGGAATTGACATCAGAATCTTACAAAATACCGAAATTGTAATTAGGTAAAAAGTAATAATAGATTCTGACTAGCGACCGCCCGCGACTTCGTACGCGTAAAGTTAAGAGATTTTTCATACAAAAAGATTTTCCCGCTAATTCCGGTTCCCGTGCGAATTTTGGGAATCTGGTAGTCAATAACAATAAGGCGACTGCTGTCCGACCATTTATTATCACACAATATTTACCTTCACAGTCGAGCTAAAGGTAAAAATTCACATATAGATTTGAAAAATCCAGAGGTGCATGCGTGGATTCGAACCTACGACCTACCGTTTGGAAAGCCCGTCCTTATCACTGAGACCAAGTTCAGTTTTACATCGAGAAGTAATCAGGGGAGAAAGAAATTGATGAGGGAATTTGGCCTCCACTGAGATTTTTTAGTAAAGTTCGAAAAAACATTGTCATAATAAATCACTTAGGCAAGGACAATCTAGAAAACTTCCTAGCAGCAGAATATTCAAGTTTTTAAGTAGAATTTACACTTTTTTCTGTGTCTTTTTCTTGAGACACTACAGACGTAAAGTATATTATAAGTAAATATTATGTGATAGGTGGGCAGACAATGATGTGATTACTTATACCACTTCTCCGTCCAATGGCAAAGCATTGCTCCAAATCAAGTCCAATGGAGACTTTAGTGAGATGGACAGACAAGCACACGGATCACCTGAGAGCTTACCATTACGTGATCCGTGTGCTCAATTGCTTACAATTACCGCCACCCATAGACACCTGTAACACCAGGAGAGTCACAAGGCGGCAATTGCTTACCATCAGGTGATCCGCCTGCTCGTCTGCTACCTATCACATAAAAAAAAAGTGCGCTGCTAACCTTTAACCCCATTTCCCCCCATTGGACCTCCGGTGCACCCACTCACTCGACAAAACACAGCGCAGGGGCTGCTTCACGCCGGTCTTCAGTAGTTCTGTGAGGCCGTAGTATCACTCCGGTCAAACCGGCCAATTCATACCGAAGCGTAGTATCAATCACCAACCTCTTAGTTATATTCAAATAACTGAAATTCGTACCTATACTCTGATTCATAATCATGTAAAGTAAACTGACAGATGTCAATGTGTCATCCCCATACATTATCACTCAATTTGACACATGCAAAATGTCAAAATGCATAGAAACTTGTCATTGACATCTGACAGTTTACTTTACATGATTATGAATCAGAGTATAGTTTTTAAATTTCACGACCACTAGACCGACGGGACGCTACTTGAATAGTACTTAAGTACCAACTTAATGGAGTGAAAACTTTAAGTCATAATGAAAATCAACAACCCAAAGGGATTAATCAAAGTATAGGTTACGCTAACCTTTTCGCTTTCTTGACTATAATAAACTAGCTTTGCCCCGCAGTTCACATATTTTGCTTGCAAAATATTTAAAGGCAAAATTATTTACTTTCGCCGAACGTTCTGTACATCTGTATATTAGACAATATAATTAGGCATGTAACTAAACATCATGAACATTAATTGTTCCAAGCTTAATAAAATTGATAAACCCATAGTTCAATTAAAAGAAATATACCCGCTCGAGTACAAATTAACATCCGAATAATTGTCTCATATTCATATGTATAGAACTTCAAAGATGTCCAAACAACCAATCTTCTTGGGACGGCTAAGGGCCTACACGAATGAAACTGGCGCCGCCAACCTATACACTGATTGAGGCGAAAATATGATATTATAGCCCCTTAATCCGCGCTAAAATATGGGTAGGTATTTGTTGAGTGCATACTTCAAATTCCAAGGTAAAACCTAATTTGGGCAACTTGATAATTTGAGACATTACACGACCAGTCGACTGGGATAGTCAAATGCACCCTTTAATCTGTAATCGACTCTTATGATTTCAGAATAGGATCCAAAACGTACTAAATACCTATCTATATGCAGATAAGTACTTCTTGGACTAACTGTATGGTATACTGTGGGATATTTGAGCTATGATATTCATACGGAGAAATTCACATCATAACGGTTGTTCTAATCATGTAAAAGTACTGCAATAAAAAATTCAGAGACATTTTTTCCCCTGGAAGTTGTTGTATAATTTGCTATCCATTAGCAACGAAGGAAAAAACTCATAATTATTATTGACAAAGCAAATGATGTACGAGTAAAGCACATTCAGTTAATTATGTACAAAATGTATGATACCATTCCGTATTCTTGTTAAGTACACATCTGGAAAATAACTACTGCATCATTTATATTACGCCATTACTTTTAGGGATGTAGGGAGCTTGTAAACATCTTAACCGACTTCTTAACTGTGGGAGAGCCACGCTTCGGCATGAATGGGCCGGCTCGACCGGAGTGATACCACTGCCTCACAGAAAACCGGCGTGAAGCAGCCCCTGTGCTGTGTTTCGCTGAGTGAGTGAGGGTACCGGAGGCCCACTCGGGGGGGGAACGGGGATAAAAGGTGGCAGCGCACTTGTAACTCCACTGGTGTTGCAAGTGTCCATGGGCGGCGGTAATTGCTTACCATCAGGTGATCCGCCTGCTCGCCTGCTACCTATCACATAAAAAAAAAAAAAAACCGAAACATCGCACGAAACATTTTGATACAGGTGAATCTGTGAACATTTACATCCCTTTAACACTTTTGAACAACATTTGTTCATTATCTTCCTGCCCTATTCCTAGGTTTTCTGGGGTCGGCGCAGTATATCTATTCATCCCTGTCATTCGTCATCGTATCATCCACCCCCTTCTCAGTCATGTCATTCCTCACACAATCCATCCATCTCTTTTTCGGCCGTCCTCTTTTCATCCACCCATTACGTTCATCGTAACCGAAATCTTAATCCCTACATCCCTAAGGCTTCCTTACTTCTCTTTGTGCCTTAGTTACTTACACGTTGCAGCAGGGAAATCTTTCATCTCAAGATTTCGTAGCTGCTTTAATTTCAAACGAAACTACAAGCATTACGAGCATGCTCTTTGAAGTCGTAAAAAGCATGAATAAAATAAAACGCAACCATTAAGTATACTTACAGGATTAAGCCGTTTCGCCTCTTTACAATGTATGCACGCCACTTCGGCCACATTAGGTAAGTACGGCCGGGGATAGGATACGGAGTAGTGTCCATTCTGGAAGATGAAGCTGACGTTTTTGGTCATGTCATAAACGTGAGGTATCTGCGGACCGAAGTGCCTTCTCAAGACTCCTTGAAGGATCATCATGGTGAAGGCGTGAGCTGTGTTTGCGGTGACATGCCAGAAGGCGTTGATGGCTCGTTCTAGAATGTTCATGTTGTCTGTGTAGGCTTTGGCGAAGAAGGGGGTGACGGAGAAGGGGGTGGGGCTGCCGGAGTTGCTGAAGGCGTTGGTGTACCAGCCGACGGTGTTGATGAAGATGAAGGGCAGCTTGAGGCGGTACACCACGCCCATGGCGCACTCGGGGTAGGCGCCGTCGAGGATGATGAGATCGTAGCTCCTTCCTGAGCTCAGGAAGGATCGCGTCTCGATGTCGCTGTAGAAGGCATCGCATGCCTGGAATTGGAAAAAAAAACATAACTTTACATAATAGGTACAATGTGCTCCTTTTGATATCCCATAACCTAGGTAGTATTTTTTATGAGGTAGGTGACTGACACGGACAGAATACACGGATCATCTGATGGTAGCCGATTGCCGCAACCAACAAGGTGCGTCCTTGACCCACTTTCCTCCCAATAGACTCCCGGAATATGTACCACTTTTTTTTCTAAGAAAGCAAAATTAGACAATTGAAATATCAAATTTGCCTTATAAAAAAGGAAAGACAATTTTTGTTGGCCTATTTTTTTAAAAGACAAATGGTCATATTTAAGTACGTTTACTACCCTTAAAGTTTGTCCTGGCCGGGAATCGAACCCGGGATCTTACAAGGTTAGCCGCAACTTTAGACACTGTGCCATCAAGGTCGACTAATTTATGAAAGTCAACAACATCCAGTTGACCACAACCTTATACCTCGTATCCATATCTGAGTATGTCAGCTGGAGGCAGCGGCTCCTCCCCCCTCATGCGAGCTCCCACCAGGTCCCAGGACATGTAGCCACGTACGTAGGAGACCAGGCCCTCGGGGGCAATCTCCTCCAGGCCCTCGATGTGGAAGTCGGGCGGAAACGCACTGAAGAATGTGATGTTGTGACCCCTAGAACAAAGCATAATTGAGATTATTTTGACGTCATAATGGCTGCATACCCAGATAACTTGAGAATAGGGCAGGCAGATGCTGATGATGAAAGGTTGCATGGCTGCAGGCAGAAAAATTTACCAGGTACTAAAACTTAAAAATATGGTCAGAATTTCCGTCAGCAGCAGCCGTTTAAGGGGTGGCTCAAGTCTCTGCTTAATTTCGTTGAGGAACAAAGGGTGGCATCAAAAGCATTACGCCATCACTACACTGGAACCTATAGGGGGCGGCAAAATCGGCCGGTCTAGGAAGAAAAAATTCTTCGTAAATACATTCCACTTTATATCCCGTAACGGTATATACGAGTAAATATGAGAAAGTACCTACGGTCAGTATTTTGTCAGTACCCCCTTCACCCCTACCCCTTTCGCTTGAATTCAATCGCCCGAGAATTAAAACGGTATAAACAAAAAGATATTTTTGGTTATAATTATCCATCCATACTTCCATACTTACTATACTTACTAATACTTTACTATACTTACTAATATTATAAATGCGAAAGTAACTCTGTCTGTCTGTCTGTCTGTCTGTCTGTCTGTCTGTTACTCTTTCACGCCAAAACTACTGAACGGATTTAAATGAAATTTGGTATACAGTGATCTAGACCCTGTGAAGGACATAGGCTACTTTTTATTGCGAAAGGGGGGTTGTAAGGGGTTAAAAGGGGGGTAAAAAGTTTACTTTCCACGCGGACGAAGTCGCGGGCGGCGTAGTTATAAATAAAAGATATTTTTGGTTGTATTGAAACAAAACAATTCAATACATTAAATTAAGGGATTAAAGGTTGGCAGCGCACGTGTAACTCCACTGGTGTTGCAAGTGTCCATGGGCGGCGGCAATTGCTTACCATCAGGTGATCCGCCTGCTCGTTTGCTACCTATCACATAAAAAAAATACAGTTCCTTTTTATTAAAATAAGGAAAGTTTTCGGTAAGTAAAACGTCCTAACGTAAGTGAGATACTTTGTCTCCCAATGTTTTTTCCACTCTGTATATTTTAAGTTTGTGATAAATATTCCCACGAGAGACACTACTTGGCAAGCATTTTGGCATCCTACTCCCCCATAATGTTCCCTTGTTCCTCATTAGCTGGCAGTAATTCTCCCATTGTGAACATCGTTAACCTAATGGGTTAAATTCTAGGAAAGGAGATGAGTAAACCTCGTGCTTACACAGAAAATTAGCTTGAACATGGTCTTGTTATGTTATACTAAATATGTTGTGGTGTTATTTTTATAGTGGCATAGTATATTAGCTTGATAGTAAGCAAAATGAGAGCCAATGTTGCAATGGGCTATCGCGTGTAAAAATACGCTAGATGGCGTACTGTAGAACTTTTACTGAAGATTGGTTATTATTTCATCAAAAAATTAGTTCTAAGTATGGAGAGCCCGCCAACTGTACTTATATAATTATATGTGTGGTGACATAGGTACGGACGGACGCACAGATATGACAAATCTATAAGGGTTCTGTTTTTTAGCCATTTAAATGCGGAGTCCTAAATACATCGTCATATTAATAATTTTATTAATAGGACTTGACAAATTATAATCGTTCACAATAACGCATGTATACTGCTTTGAGTATGAACTTTCGATTGAGAACAGAATCTAATTTCAGTCTAGTTTCAGAGGCAAATGAGTGCAGCAAATCGTGCCAGGGCCGGATTTGGCGTTCGGCACAAGCAGATGCCTGCGGCTTTACGTCTATTAGAGGCGCTCAGCTCAGCTTAGAAGCTAGTGTGGGTCCAAACAGTAAGTGTCTGTCTTCAGTCCCCGCATACCCTATAGATTCACCTAACAGGGCCGGATTAACCATTAGACATCTTAACTTATTTGTGAAGGTACGTACTACGGCCTACGTACTACGTAGGCCATGGTACTGGCCTGGCCTACTTAGAGTGAGGGTCGCACGTCCCTTAGATGTATCGTCTAACCGCGAAAAAGATCACTTAGAAGAGTGCAAGGAATAGTGTGTGAGAATAAGAACTTAGTTGCTGAGTGTGGAGACAATGAATAGCCAAACAATTTAATCTTTCAGATTCTATTAAAAGAAAAGAAATTCGTCATTATTCTGGTAGATGGCATTATACATGTTTGCATCACCACAATGACTTCAAGTCTTCTGCCTAACTTTTTTTTTATGTGATAGGTAGCAGACGAGCAGGCGGATCACCTGATGGTAAGCAATGCCGCCGCTTATAGACACCTGCAAAACCAGTAGAGTTACAAGTGCGCTGCCAACCTTTTATCCCCTCCCCCCCCCCCCGGGTGGGCCTCCGTTACCCTTACTCACTCGGCGAAACACAGCACAGGGGCTGCTTCACGCCGGTTTTCTGTGAGGCAGTGGTAAATCAAGAAATTCAGACATGACTGACCTCGTTTTCCCACCGTCTCCTTACCTGATCCTCGAGGGTGTTCTACACTACGTTCACCAGTGGACCAACCAAGGCTGTTGAAATAGTTCTTGCTTAAGACGGCCCTGTTTTCCAGGCTAACTAAGTTAGCGACGTAGTTACCCTTCAAAGGCGCATTGCATTTGAATATGTTCCTGTGTCACATATTAGCTAGAAAGTAGTTCCTAGTTGTTCGTCGCAAAATCCTTTGTGACAGAAGAGTTAAGGGAAAATGGTGTTGTAATGCTTTTTTGCAGTAGCAAAGAATTTCCACTGGTGGCCACTCAATCAATTTTTTGGGATATTGATCAACTTTCGGAAAATAACGAACTAAAGTTAAAATAAACATTAACCTCTTATTTTCGTAAGACTACGTCATACTTATCACCGTAAAATAATCCAAATCGTAAGTTAATCATGTTCCTAAGAAGTTAATTAAGTTTAGAAAAATAGCAAATTTACTTTAACCGAATTAGGTTTAGGGTAAAAGAGGGAAATGGGGGTCACTTAAGCGAGAACTCAAATAAAATTTCAATTAAAAAGAATGTATTTATGGCAACCGCCTGTAAACATAATTTACTTATTAAACTATCATTAGAGATCAATTTCCGTCACTTTGGCAATCAACTTTGGAAATTACAGAAGTTTAAAAAAAAAACAGATTTGATTCCCATTACACCGACATCAGGGTAATGGTGATCACCGTGCGGGCAATCGGAGTCAAATAAAATCTAGCATACATCGCAAACAACCTGCCACCCAGTGCACTCCGAGTGAGCCCATTGTCCACACGAGGTACACCTGTACCACATCTCGTTGTTTCTACCGAATTCGTAACATACTAGGCATCTGTTTCCAGCATCTTCTGCGTCATCATCCTCATCGTCCTGGCATAAGTAGTCAATGCCCATATCTGATACAGACCATCCGGGACCATCTAGAGGGCAAGGCTAAATTAGCCTCAAAGAAGCTTGGCGTGCTAAATAGATCGAGACGGTACTTCACTCCGGCTCATCGCCTTCAGCTATATAAGGCGCAAGTCCGGCCGCATATGGAGTACTGCTCTCATCTTTGGACAGGAGCACCTGCGTACCAGCTTCTTCCTCTAGACCGGATCCAGCGGAGAGCGTCTCGAATCGTCGATTGCCGGGATATCACTAGTCGGCTTGACCCCTTGGCGCTGCGGAGAGATGTTGCGTCTTTGTGCATTCTCTATCGCTTATACCATGGGGAGTGCTCCGAGGAATTGTTCGGTTTGATTCCTGCCGCCTCGTTTCGACATCGTTCCACGCGGCAGCAGTTCCACCCATTTCATCTGGATGGCTGGCAGTCCACTACTGTGCGCTTTGCCAGGAACTTTCTGCCGCGTACGACAAAATATGGAACGAACTGCCACCTGCGGTATTTCCGGACCACTACGACCTACAAACCTTCAAGAAAAGGGCATATCTCGCTCTAAAAGGCCGGCAGCGCACCTGTGAAGCCCCTGGAGTTGCAGGTGTTCATGGGCGACGGTAATCGCTTAACATCAGGTGATCCGTATGCTCGTCTGCCTCCTATCCTATATAAAAAAAAAAAAAAAAAAAAAAAAAAAACAGAAGTTTCATTCTGTTCTTTAATATTTGGCGCTTAGCCTTTTCAAATTCCTTCTTCTGTACTTTAGTCTTTTTCTTCTCTTTTCCTTTACCTCCTCCTTTCTTCTTTTTATTTTTTTCCTTTTCTAGCAGATTTCCCTTGAGTGGCGTTGAAGTTAAAATTGCTACAATTTTAACTTCAACGCAACTCAAACGCTCCTTTCTACCCTGTCTTGTTTTAATAGCAGATGCTTTCTCTGGCAGTTTTATTAAATCATGCAATATACAAGATTGTTTAGGCGTACCATCTGACTCTCATTTCCCACAACTACACTATGACTAAACAAGTGCGAGTCGGGCTCGCGCACAAAGGGTTCCGTAGCAGCAAATATAAGATTTTTAAAGGTGTACAATACTGTAGTATATTTTTTGATCTATCTTATAAGGTTCAGCCATCGTTTTCAGTGTAAGCACAATAACTTAACCAAAATTACAGTTAAATCAACCTATCTCAAAAACTATAAGAGATACTTTGATCAAACCAAAAATCGTTGAAAGAGTTAATTAGCATGCATCACCTCTATTTTTTTTAGAATTTTATACCCCGTAGTTATAAAAATAGAGGGGGGGGGACATACTTTTTACGACTTTGAGAGCTGATATCTCAAAAACTGTTCACTTTAAGAAAAATGTTTTTTAGAAAACTTTATATCATTTTAAAATACCTTTCCATTGATACCCCACACGGGTATGTACATCGAAAAAAAAAAATTCATCCCTCAGTTACATGTATGGGGGGCCCCACCCCCAATTCTTTTTTTTACTATTTAGTGTCATATTTTTGTAGCGGTTCATACAACACATATTCCCATCAAATTTCATCACTGTAGTACTTATAGTTTCCGAGTAAATCGGCTGTGACAGACGGACAGACGGACAGACGGACAGACGGACAGACGGACAGACGGACAGACGGACAGACGGACATGACGAAACTATAAGGGTTCCGTTTTTGCCATTTTGGCTACGGAACCCTAAAAATTAAAATAAAAAAAAACTTTAATACACTGATCTAATCTGAACTGCACATGACAACTTGAAACATCTAACTAAGTAAATGTAAATGCCATAGTTGCATACTGCAAGATTTTTGGCACTTACCTTCTAATTTGCATTTAAGTTAAATTATTCGAAATTAGGTTAGGTGATGTCAAAGATGCGCTGTGGGGTCACCAGTTCTAATCTGACTTTTCGAAAATAAACTTTAGCATCATTTGATATTTTCCAGACGTTGGTCAACTTACGGTTTGGACTATTCTTCCCTGACATTTATATTTTTTAAATTCCTCACCTTCTAATCATCCCTCTGGCCAGTTCCCAGAAAGGCATCTTGTGTGACTTCGTGCCCCCCAACGTGATCATCAAGATGTCGCTACCACACGCTGAGGCGGCCAGCAGGATCGGCAGGCAGAGGATGGGCCACCTTGACCCAATCTGGAAAGAAAAGAATCAAATATTATTTATTTGGTATAGGTTTAGAGCACAGATTTATTAAGCTACTAGTGGTTCGCCCTCACTTCGCTTCGGGACCGTAATTCAGAAATAAACCTAAAGATGGCGCTGTGTTTAATTACATCGCGCAAGTGTTTCGTGTTTTCGGTTTACGTAAAAGCCTTGTCGCTGTCTATAGTATTGATGATGATTTAGTTCGGAGTCAGGTCAACATGTGAGTATAAAAACCGACTATAAACCGATAACTCGATACACTTGCGCGTTGCAATCGACTCCCAGCGCCATCTATTGTTACTAGTCTAAATTAAGTGACGAAATAAAGTGAGGGCTGGCCAGTACAGGTATTATAAATGGCTCAGTGATTAAAGTTGTCGACCGAACCCTTTGGCAAAACTTTGAGTGACATTTTTATTATTTTGTGGCTACTTTTCCTGTGGATAAAATAAGTCCAGGAAAACATTTTCAAAATCGTTACATCTGAGGATAATACCTACGTAATGGCTCATTATGTCGCCTAATATAGCACGTAACTGCTACGCATACCTGCGTGGGACTGCGTGTCAACAATAGATGAACTATTATGACACATGAAGAGAATGGCTAATGACAAGGAAGCATTACTAGATCATGGTGGGATTATTATGTCTGTTACCTAGCTTATGAGGTTGGTAAGGAGATTAATTGAATATTGAATAATTTATTTTTAATTATATAATACTACTTCGTTTCGTGATATTAGTTCCACTGTCTACGAATAGATGGCGCTGGGCGTTGATTCAATGGATGGATCAATTGGATTACGAAAAAGGAACAAACTAATACTGCCAAAAGTAATTTAAGTATGCATCAAACTGGACCATATTCTATGGCAATAAGACTTTATAATGCCCTACCCAAACATCTAAAAGAAATTGATAAATATAATAAATTCGTGATAGCCTTAACTGACTTTCTAAATGATAAATGTTTCTACAAACTAAATGAATATTACATTAAAATGACATAAAATTACAATATAATTATAATATTAAGTTAATATTTAACGTGTAATTTATAATAATTAATGTTGAATGTTTTTATTTTAATAGTATTATATAAAATAAATGTAAGTGCAATAGTAGTTGAAGTGTATAAATAGTTTAAATACCTATGTAAATTAGATTTTAAGTTGCTATGCCCTTACAGGGTGCATGTGCTGTACACAATAATACTTGTAATATCTTAAGACAACCACATGTGATGCAATAAAGTATTTGAATTTGAATTTGAATTGCATCGCATTTGTGTTTCGCCTTTTCCGTTTGCATGTAGCTACCTCAACAGTTTTCCGGTGTCAACAGAATTTATCTCTATAAAAATGGTATAGAGTGTAGATACCTACCTATAAATATTAGTACAAAACTACATTATTTGTGGCGGACGCACAATCTACCGCCATCTTCCCCTATTCGCAGACAGTTTGGTCTCCAGCGCATCGGTGATCTACCGCGTGACCTGGGGGTCTACTCCGCCAAACGATATCGAATTATTCGTAACGATACGTCAGTTCATACAAAAACCCTACTCTAACACAGCTTAAAATACGAATAATTGAATTTGACAGCTTCATAAACGTCAAATCTCGACATCTCGAGACGATACTCTTAACGATACCATCAGAGACGTCGTCGGAATGTCGTCGATTTGACGTTTGTGAAGTTAGGGTTTTTGTATGAACTGACGTATCGTTACGAATAATTCGATATCGTTTGGCGGAGTAGACCCCCTGGTTCCCTATACCTATCTTCCCCTAAACTATCTATATGGCATTACTTTCTCAGCAGATTTGCAGTAGGTATAACAACCTCTTCCAATTATTGTCATCCATCAGCCAAAACATCCTTGTCAGACTGTATACGTTCGATGGTGGGCTCACAAAAAAGGCATGAATTTATGTCCGTCTGTCTCCTACTAGGTAGTCATTTAGATGATAATCAAATACTAGATAGGATTATTAGTGATGTGACTTGATGGAGTACTTTAGAGAGGACCGATTCTTCTGAAAAAGCCTCTTAGTTTTTTTTTGTGACAATTGTATAGAAATAGAAAATTATTTATTCAGTTCAAGTCCACAGAACCATTATGAATATGAAGAACTAGCAAGAAACTCAGTATGAATTAAATACAATACTAACTCTCTATTGCTATTTATTTATTAAGACAACCAACAACATAAACACTAAACAAAAGATTACAGACAAACAAACTTAAATCTAAGTGGTATCTTATTTACAGGTTGCCACGCACGGCATGTATTGATATAGGTAATTATACAAAACTATAAGTATAATTAACATTTTGAAAAATAATATTTTCAAAAGTTAAGTTACGAACTTAGCATACTACTACTACTATTAACATTGTGCAAGGTGCATTCAAAATCATTTATGTATTAAAGTATTTTTAAGTTGAACATTAGATATGGTACATCATAACTATGTTAAAATCAATTAAAACATAGTTACACCCACAGATTAATATATTAGTAATAGTTACGCCTACAATAGATTGAGTTAAGCCTCTCTGGACGGCAGCCGCCCAGGTTTTGACTGAGTGATAACTATTACTAATTTACTCGAGTAAAATAAATCGGACTTACAGTTACACCACTAGTAACGATCAACCGCCAGCCGATTTGTATGGAATAGCTGAGCTCTATTTATATGAAAATCAGTTCGTTCGAATTGTCGAACCGATAACAACAGCTACGGTGAAACCAATTTACTATTTTAATTAAGCTATTAGCCATGTTTATTCGTGGTAGTTTCATCTAGTACTAGTTACTCTCTGCAGTCTCTATTAGTACCATCTGGAACCATAATTATAAGATAGGTACTAGAAGCCATTAGTTTCAATCTGTACTAATAGATGGCGCTAGACGTCAATTACATCGAGCATGTTTCGGCTTTTCGGTTTGTCTTAAGATTGTCACAGAATTTACTTATTTTTAAATAGGTAGGACATTTTACAATTTTTTTCAAACGCTCGCGTCTGCGCCTGTTTCTCCGATTGAGTTTAGGGTAACGAATACCTAATTTGGGGGGAAGAGAGAAGGGTAGATAGTGCATTTGAGACTCTATTGGGTTATGCGTGACCAAGTGGCGATTGAAGCGAATTCATTCTCTACACCGAATTTAACTACAGCTAGTGTAAGCTTGACATACCTATCCATAGAATAGAAATTTTTTATAAGTAACACCGTAAATCAATAAAAAATACAAAATAAAGACTTTTGTTCCACTAATTTCTTTGATATGGCCTCATACATAAAGACATCTCATACATCTAGATTCAACATTCAGACCCGGTGCTAGGTTCCCATTATGTTTATTATTCGTATCATACATAAAGACATCTCATACATCCATAATCAACTTCCTGACCTGAAATCCCATTATCTTTAGGTATTATTTCTTGAAGTATTTCCATTTACTATAGTAATTGTTCGGGACGACCGCAAGCAAAAGAATTGAAAATAGAAAATCAAATAGAAATATATATACCAACAAAGCTAAACGTTTGCAGTAGTATAGAAGTGCGTATATATAGGTAGGAATAGCCCTGTATATATTTTATACAGGGCGTCCCATGTTAAAATTCATGGTCTTTCTTTTATTTTCGATATTATGTTATTGAGCAAAAAATAACCCTTATGATGAACCTTCCTACACATTTTTGAACAAATAAATATATCTTTATGTTCCGATCGGTGTGATAAAGCTACAGGATATTTGTTTTTCTAGTGTAGCGGGTTCGATCCCCGGTTCAAACGTGTAATTATTTAAAAAATTATGAACGCAGCTTAAATTGTTTTTGAAATTCAAATAATGTCTTCTTTCAGTAAAATGTTCCATCTACAATATTAAAGGTACTTTCCCTCCATGTGGCATGGCCGTGGGATGACCGGTATATCGGTAGGGGCATGTTCTTTGTAATCATCATCATTATTTCAGCCAATAGACATCCCTGCTGGACATAGGCCTCCCCCAAAGTTCTCCACACAGATCGGTCCTGTGCCGCCCGCATCCAATGGACTCCCGCGACCTTCACCAGATCGTCGGTCCACCTGGAGGGAGGCCTGCCACGGCTGCGGCCTCCTGCGCGCGGCCTCCACTCAAGGACCTTTCCACCCCAACGGCCGTCTGTTCTCCTCGCAATGTGCCTTGCCCATTGCCACTTCAGCCACGCAATTCTTTGGGCTATGTCCGTGACCTTAGATCTCCTGCGGATCTCATCATTTCTGACACGATCACGCAAAGAGATTCCGATCATAGCCCTCTCCATTGCCCTCTGAGTTAGTTTGAGCCTTCTTAAGCGGCCTATTGTAAGCGGCCACGTTTCAGTTCCGTATGTCATCACTGGCAATACACACACGCAATGACGTTCTTTGTAATGATACACACTTATTAATAGTTTGAAGTCATTTTTATGTAT
The DNA here is from genome assembly GCA_014851415.1 of Cnaphalocrocis medinalis. Classification (NCBI taxonomy): domain Eukaryota; kingdom Metazoa; phylum Arthropoda; class Insecta; order Lepidoptera; family Crambidae; genus Cnaphalocrocis; species Cnaphalocrocis medinalis. Next base: position 9,236,835 of record CM026286.1, read on the forward strand.
GTCAATTCATAAGTGTTGTGTTATAAACTTATTTTAAATAATGAATTCGATTTTTTACTATCATGGCAATGTGTTCGCTTTCCATTGGATCGGATGTCCAGCATTCAACCAAGTTTTCTATTAAATTAGATAGTTCAGCAAAAAGCTTAAGGAAGAATATGATCGGTAATCAATGAACTTCTTTCCTTACTACCATCATCAATCTTCCTGTCTGACGGATAACTCCTCCCATATCGCTGACTCAATTAGATTTATCTACCAAACTGACCTTTATTTGCAATAGAATAAAGTTTAGTGGCTTCACAAAAACCCAGACCTATTTTCTGTCTATAGATGTTAATTAATTATTAATTAGGTAGCTAATTAGCTAAATGTTAAAATCAACTTACACAAGATGCATAAATTACGGGTACTATTGAATGTCTTATCTTCTATATCTATATCTTCTATACCATTTATAAAAAGATAACTTCTATAGACAACGACAAGGCTTATAGGTAAACCGAAAACACGATACGCTTGCGCGATGTAATTGAGCACAGCGCCATCTGTTAGTTCATTTCTGAATTACGGTCCCGAAGCGAAGTGAGGGCGGGCCACTAGTTTTGTATAAAGCTAGGCTCTAACTAGGGCATTCCCTGTAGGTAGCTACAGTTAGCATCAAAATGTTCTTAGCGTTGACACCCACCAAAAATATCTGACCATTAAAAGTCAACTTTATGTCTGTAAACACCAAGGTGCATTATCATTTAATTTTGTTGTTCGAGAACACAAGTACCTACATCTTGAGGTATATTGCAATAAGTGAATTGAGGGAGTTTTTGGCAAATGCTCAGATATTTTTGATAGGTGTGAACGCTAAGATCGTTTTGATGCTGACTTAACATTTTTGAATAAATAAAAGGACGCTCCAGTGATCTATTCTCAACAATCTTAATGCAATATCCATAGTCTTTGTCCATAATCTGGCTTTGATTTTACTTCATGAACCGCTACTTTAGAATACTCATTCCATTCCCAGTATTTTCCGCACCCGAGCTAGTACGGAAAGTCTCATTTACACTGAAAGGAAAATCTTGTTCAATAGACTTTAAATTTTCCCGCAATTCTAGAACTCTCTACTCTCTTTGTGTAAATGGCAACTACACCTGGTTTGTAAGTATCACCACAGTATAATAGTTGCCAGTATAGGATGTGTCGGAATCTTACGGTTGCCGAAAAAATGAGTGTAGAATTATAAATTCATATTATGTATTCATATATGTGTATGTATATTTATCAAAATTAACAATAGGCATGTAGACATTTATCAAGACGATTTCATGAAGTAGCAAGTCTTAGTCAGATTCTCATATCTCCTCTCCAGTCTAGCTTAAACGGAGCACCCCAGGAGTTCTAGTCGATAGACCCCTGCCGCCAAGCGAGAGGGTTCGACATAACCCATCTGCCCCTCGAGCGTAATATAATTTCTCCAGGGAGATAAAAATGCAAGACGATTTTCTCAAGATAACTGCAGTAGGCAGTGATTGACATGACATGTATATCGTTAAGTGCGTGTAGCCTCAATTATCCACATGTCACTCGAAATTCCTATATCTCCAAAAAATTCAATCGACAGGTATCGTAAAAAGTGATTGCTACGTAATTTATTATCCAACATTTCATGTCTTTTTATAAGCCAAAAATATATCACCGTCAATACGTGCACCATATAAGGATTGGCGATTAACTCCGACCTGCAATGAATGATATTTAAGAAACCGGACAAGTGTGAGTTGGACTCCGTGTTGAATGTTCCGTAGCGCCATGAGTTGACATCGAAAACTGACATAACGTTAACTATTGCTCTGTCTCTTTCAAATGCATCACAATGAAAGAGACAAAGCAATAGTTTTCGATGGCGAGGATAGTATTTGAAACTCATATTACGGCCACCGCATGGCATGTTGCGATTTTGGGAAGGGACGTGAATGTCATGTCCCCTCCCCTCTCTGGCGATGAGGGAGCTTCACAGGGGTTTAGTCGGTATGCGTCAGTCCTCGACCTCCAGAGCAGGACATAACCCTCTTGCCCCCCGGCAGGAGGGCATGCATAAGGATCGCAAGACTACATTAGCCCACTTCGGGTTTGCTGCATTCCCCAGGGTCACCAAAATAAAAAAGGTGTATATTGCAAAACCCTTAAATATTACCTAGATCAGAAATCAATAAATGATAACTATAAACGTACGTAATTTTCTTACTTACCATCTATTACACTATGCTACTGAAAACACGGAACGAAATAGTTTTTTCTTGTATCGTCCTATGTTTGCTCTTGCTCAAGTAAAGGTTCACATTTTCAGGGGGTTGGTTGACTTGTGTACTTATTTGAAACAAATATTAATAATTTGCAAGCCCCTTTTTAAGATATTGAACCCTAAAACCACCAGGGTCGACAGTCGAGGTCGGTACCAGAGTTCCGTAACTGTTCGCTTGCTACTAATAAACAGTAGTAAATTTTAAAACAACCGACCGACCCGTTAAACTGCATACTTAATGACAAACTGAAAAGTAAGTAGTGGAAATGTGTATCCAAAATCATTTTTTAAAACTAATTATTATGATGATTTTTACTTTCTCTCTAATCAAATCAATCGACCAAGGCGAACTTTGACGTCGGAGACCAAGACCCACCTTGGATCGCTGAGCCAGAGTAGTGCCTAAGTGCAAGTAATGAAATCAATGTTTTAACTGATTTGTATATTTAAGAATTAAAAGTACACACCTTAGTAAATTCCTAGAAACAAACGGGTAAGTATCCCTACCGTATATAGTTACGTAGGCAAAGTCAATTAATAATCTGCCGCCTAACATAAAACAACACCATTTTCTCTCAAGCTAGAGTGTAAATAGGCTACTCCTTGGTAAGTTCACTCCATCATAGACTTCTTCTCAACTCCAGGTTTCAGTATGAAGCCAAGAGCAAGCCCATCCTCTATACCTACTAAGTATTAATAAGGAGCATCTATTGACAAAGATTGGAACTACTACATAAATATCAAAACTATGTCTTGAAACGAAGTGAGGGCAGTCTTCTATAAACAAAATAAACAATCACAAAATAGTACCCATTAAAAAAAAGACTTGACTCTGCCATTGACTAAAGGATATTAATGTGAATGACACACTGGTTTTAAACGTTGAATATGTGAGTAAACTTGAAGTGTCATACATTACATGCAAAAACTTGTTGCTTAATTTAATTTAAGCAGAGGTCACGACCGACTTAAACCAAAACCTTGCGTATCACACACTGTACCGCGAAAGTTATGTAAGCTTTTAAAATTGATTTAACTTTGAGTATTACAAAGATATCACCAAAATAGGAGGTTCTACTTAGATCCGAGCAGCTCAGGACCGGAAACATCTACCCGCTAGGCATAACAATTTTATGGGAATCAAAATAAAACACAATAAGAAAGAAAAGGGGGAGAATGGGAAATTCTCGCAGAAGTATAATAAGTAACCTACGTGACAAGACTTGTCCTTTTTAATACATATCTTATTGCTATTTTATTGCCTCCTCTTTGAGTGTTCAGCAAAGAAAAGTATTAGAAAATTTTATAGTAGCACATACCGATTACTTATTTTATTCTTCTTCTTAGTCGTACACTCCTGACGGAGTGGTCGTGGTCATGGATTGTCTTTTTGGGTAGCTGCTTTAGCGAGTTTTCTCCATTTTTCTCTGTTAGTGGCACTTCTTGTACACTCAGTTACTGAACACCCCGTGATGGATTTAATACTGTCCGTCCATCTTGTTGGTGATCGACCTCGTGAACGCCGACCCACCACTCCTCCCTGCACTACTAAGCGTTCCAAAGAGCTCTCGTTTCGGATAATATGTCCAAACATTGTAAGAATTCGCATTTGCACAATCGACGAAAGTCTTTGTTTGATACCAAGCTCTTTCAGGACAGAGACGTTGGTACGGTGAGCAGTCCACTTTACTCGGAGTAAGCGCCTCCAGCACCACATCTCAAGGGCATCAATCTTTTTACGGTGCTTTACTATTTACTTATTTTATATCTTCTTGTAAAAGTTTTGCGCTAAACAGGTAAACAGAGTATATCTGTGAACATTTACACCCCTTTTACGTGTTCTATCAACCATCCTGAACAACATTTGTTCAACGACTTTTCGAAATTTCCTCGACTTTATTTCGACTCTTCATATAAAATAACCAAGTCACGAGAAAGACTTTGTACGAACAATTTTGTTCATTTTTTTATGTAAATTCCAAAAAGTCAGAGGTCAAAATGTTATTTAGTAAAATGGTCGAGAGTATAGTATAGTAATAGTTGACGTAAAGTTATTATAATTCAAAAATATAGGTATTATAAGTGGCAGTTAGACATGCATTTTTTTTTTATGTGATAGGTAGCAGACGAGCAGGCGGATCACCTGATGGTAAGCAATGCCGCCGCTCATGGACACCTGCAACACCAGTATGACAAGTGCGCTGCCAACCTTTTATCCCTTTCCCCCCCCGGGTGGGCCTCCGGTACCCTCACTCACTCGGCGAAACACAGCACAGGGGCTGCTTCACGCCGGTTTTCTGTAAGGCAGTGGTATCACTCCGGTCGAGCCGGCCCATTCATGCCGAAGCGTGGCTCTCCCACAGTTAAATGCATATTGAATTCCTATCACCACAGGCTACCCTCATCTCTATCACATACGCAGTGTCAGCAGATCTGACTAACATTTGTGAGAGACGTTATGTAAAATTCCTACTAACCTATAAGTACATAAAAACGAATTGAGAACTTCCTCTTATTTTTGAAGTCGACTAAAAAGTGTCAACTAACAATGTTCATCCATTTACATATAAGTAATCATTGGAAAAGATCTGTCCATGAACCTTTCCTATATTTTAGCACTATCGCGAAAATTGTTTGAACAAAAACTCGTTCAGGCATTTACCATAGCTATGCGAGTCACGAAATCCAAATAACAACTAAATAAACATCGAAATTTTTGCATAACAGGGAACTAGTTTATGAATGGTCTGAATAAAAAAATTAACTAGCTGAACCGGGTCTGGTATTGGTCAAATATCCATTAATGGAATTCCACACTTTGTAGTTAACCAATATTTAACCCAAGATTACTTATTTACGTAACTCTTGAAATCTAAATTAATAATGACCATATTACAATTGGACGTAGATTAGTAAAAACGTTCCAACCCACAACATGTCCAAAATTGAGTTAAGTACACCATTATGATCAGCTAACATAGTACTACCATCTAGCGAAATGACTCTGTTCTAGCTTGTTTGTGTACACAGATACAGCTATGGTGGTCCAACCCACACATATGACAGGTGTCATTTTGAAAAACTCAGTAATGTTCCAACCAGTTTGAAACATTTTTGTCCTTTAGTTTTTATAAGACATGCGTTTATTTCAATTTTAGCTAAAATGAACTAAGCCATTTGAAACGTTTTTGATAATAATAAAATGTTGATATCTTTTAGTTTACCTTACCACGAAAATGATTTAAGCGGCCTGGAACGTTTTTGAAAAATTCAAAGGGAATATTTATTGTTTAAATCTAAATCATAAAAACGATCTAAACATCCTGGAGCGTTTTAAAGAAATTAATAAGAATGTTTAAAGCTATTTTATAAGAATGATCTAAGAAAGCAGCCGTTATTTTTTAAATAATATTCCTTTCCGTCACCCTGCTCTGTACCCTCATGGGGACAAAACGGAATAAAAAGTTTCATCTGTCCCCCCTTTAGCGACAAGGGGACGGTTGAAATTTATTTGATTGCTTGACAGTTCCATCTGTCTCCGTATTTCTAATAAGGGGACAGATGGAACTTTTTATTTCTTGTTTGTCCCCCATAAAATTTAATGTATAGATATAATACTATATTCTTTTATATTTATGTAGCATACACAACATAACATTAAATAAAAGACAATGGTTTGGTTATTTAATCAAGTGTATGTATTTGAGCAAATAAATAAAAAAATCTTAATTCACTAATAATATAATATAATGAATGTTTCTTTGACTTTTTCACCTTTAATACACATTAAATTAATAGTAGATATTGTACATAAAATCAGTTTTTCTAATATTGATCAGTCTTAAAACAACATAATTACATTATAACGATTACTTACTTTACTAAATTTAATTATGATAATCATCATTTAAGCCAATAGACGTCCACTGCTGGATATAGTTCTCCACACAGACCGGTTCTGTGCCACTCGCAACCAAGGGACTCCCGCGACCTTCACTAGATCGTTGGTCGACCTGGAGGGAGGCCTGCCACGGCTGCGGCCTCCTGCACGCGGCCTCCAATCAAAGATTACCACTTGAACCACGCAATTTTTTGGACTATGTCTGCGATCTTAGATCTTCTGCGGATCTCACAAAGATTTGAATCTTTGGGATCTCATCATTTCTGACACGATCACGCAAGGAGATTCCGAGCATAGCCTTCTGAGTGACTTTGAGCCATCTGAAGCGGCTCATTGTAAGCGGCCACGTTTCGGTTCCGTATGTCATCACTGGCAATTTGATACACACGCATTAAAGACTTTCGACTTTCGACAGTGTCTGAAACACTGTGGTAAATGGCCGAAATATGCTGCGTAGCTTCCCAAACGCTGCCAACGCTCCCAGCCGAGCTGCATTCCGCCGATCGATCTCTTTTTCGAAGTTTGACTTACCAAGTTGCATTTTTGTCCGACTTAAATATATTCGTTTAAATTCCAGTGTAGAGCTAACAACTTTTACAGGAGTGGGTATGACATGAGAGTTCAAGATAACGTTCTTCTTGTCCATGTTCATTTTGAGACCCACTTGTTGAGAGATTCGACTGCGGTCGTCGAGCATTGTGCTTAGGTCTTCCAAGGTCTCAGCCATGACTACGATATCATCGACAAATCGAAGGTGCGTCATGTACTCGCCATTTATATTGATGCCAAGTCCATTCTATTCCAGAAGTTTAAAAACGTCCTCCAACAAAGTTGTGAACAGTTTCGGGGATATAACGTCACTCTGTCTCACACCTCGCTGGAGTGGTATGGGCTTAGACTTCTGGTCCTGAAGACGAACTGACATGGAGGCATTTGCGTTTGCGGACTGCAACACTTGTATGTACCGGTAGTCTATTCGGCACCTTTGGAGAGCTAAGCATAATGGTAGATATACTCTTCGGTCTTCTGTACAAGTTGATTGTGGTGTATGGCGCTAAAGCCTTTCCAGAATCCGGCTTGTCCCGGAGGCTTGAAGTCATCAAACTTACGTGCGGGCTTCCGATCCCTAAGAATTGCGTGGCTCAAGTGGTAATGGGCAAGGTAAATTGCGAGGAGAATAGACGGCCGTTGGGGTCTTGGATTGGAGGCCGCGTGCAGGCGGTCGCACCCGTGGCAGGCCTCCCTCCAGGTGGACCGACGATCTAGGGAAGATTGCGGGAGTCCCTTGGATGTGGGTGACACCTGTGCCACCCACATCCAAGGGACTCCCGAAGGAACGATCTATGTGGAGAATGTTGGGGGAGGCCTGTGTCTAGCAGATTGGCTGAAATTATGATTATGATGATTGGTAAAGCAGCTAATTGTTGTATGTAATTATGTTGTATTAAGACTGATTATCAATATTGGAAGACTGATTGCCATTATCTACCTACTGTGATTTATTTTACAAGTATGTGTGTGACAGATGATAAAAACAAAGAAGAGAATTAAGAAATTTTGTTTTTTTGTTCAAATACACTTGGTTATATACCCAAAGCACTATCTTTTACTTAATGTTATGTTGTATAAACTACATAATACATATAGTATTATTTGTATACATAAAGTGTTATGGGGGACACCAAGAATTAAAAAGTTCCATCTGTCCCTGTATCTCTAATAAGGGGACAAATTGAACTTTTTATTCCGTTCTGTCCCCATGAGGCGACAGTGCAGGGAGACGGAAAGGAATAATCCCGGCTCCTGACTTCGATATCGAAACTACAGAATAACTATACATTTTTAATATTCATATTTGATTAAATACTGTCTGAATAATATGCTTTTTTATTAAATCTCTTTATTTTCTTATTTTGAAACGTTTTTGCTAAATATGTAACGAAACGACTTCCAAGGAAATCACGATTAATTAAAAACGTTCCAAGTCTAAAATCACGTTTTTTTTAATTAAAAAAATAAAAATTGAATGTTTTATTAATGTACAAAAAAAGGTATTAATATTATATTTTGGATCATCAATGACCCAACTTAAAATATTTCGCTACCACAGAAGACTACTCAATTTAACTTTAAAACGTTATTACTCAAAACAAACATTTTGTGGGTTGGAACGTTTTTATTAATCTACGTCCAATTAAATTACTCATAAGTAGGTACTAGTCTCAAAATAGGATTGTGTATTTAGTATCATCACGTCCAAATGTAATAAATTCTTTTGAATAAGCCTTTTCGTTGTCCTTGGAAGTTACCTCTTATATTTCATGTCCAGAATTTATTGACCTCTCTACAGGTTTATTATAAAGTATATATTTCTTAATTTCTTATTTTATTATTTTTTATACCACTACCTACGTAAAACTTATAGGTTCATGTCAAGAAAAGAACGGATCAATTTTTTTTTCAACATATTTTAATAATCTGGTCTGCACCTGAAACGAGCTGAAATTTATGAAAACTTAAATAATTTTGGGTCAGTGCGAGGGTC